>JANVCC010000069.1:1015666-1027389 GCA_025345505.1 Todiramphus chloris collaris | reverse complement strand
ATTCCATTCCATTCCATTCCATTCCATTCCATTCCATTCCATTCCATTCCATATATGTCATATTAAGTATAAAGCTGAGGGATCATGGGAGTCAAGGTCTCTTCCTCAATGGCCAGCATCCGAGTAGGATATCAACATACATTATGCCAGTAGCACATTGTGCTCATATCAGATTGCAAGTTCCACTAGTGCAATAGGACATGAATCAGTGCGATTATATTGATGGGAATGAAGGGAAGGCATCCAGATAGAAGAAACAAACTGGATCTCTACTGTATTTAAAAAAAAAAAAAAATCTGTATTGGGCTTCTATCTTTGACCGGGGGAGCTGCATCACAGTTCTCACTTTTCCTGTGTTTTATTCTCCTTGGAGTACTGGTCACACATCACTGTCTTGAAATATCAGCCAAACGTAACAAGATCTTCAGGCTATTCTGTTCTCAAGTATAATAATTTACAGCTATTTGTACTTGTTGTCTCTGTGGTGTGTTGACCATGGCTGGTTGCCAAATCACCCAGCCACTCCCTGACTCCCCTCCTCAACAGAACAGGGGGACAAAATAAAGGGGAAAAGATTGTGGGTCAAGACAAGGACAGGCAGTTACTGTCACAGGCAAACCAGACTTGACTTGGGAAAATTAATTTCATTCATTGTCCACTGAAAATACAGTAGGATGGTGAGAAGTAATGATAAAAAACCTAAACTATCTTCCCTCCCTCCCCTCCTTCCCAGGCTCACTTTCATCCCTTCACTCCTGACTCCTGTACCCCCTCCCCTCCGAGCAGCGCAGGGGGATGGGGAATGGGGGCCTGGTCAGCCCACAGCAGCGCTCTCTGCCGCTCCTCCCTCCTCACACTTCCCCTGCCCCAGCCTGGGGCCTTCCCACGGCCGCAGGGAAACCCCTGCCTCACCGGGGCCTCTCCAGGGGCCTCTCTGCTGGGGCGCCTGGAGCTCCTCCTGCCCTCCCTCCCTCCCTCCCTCCCTCCCTCCCTCCCTCCCTCCCTCCCTCCGGCCACGGGCCGAGGGGCTCAGCTATGCCCCGCGGTGGGGCTGCTGGAGCGGCTGGGACCGCCTGTGTCCAGCATGGGTCAGAGCATGATGTTACATTGTGTGGACTGTCCCTTTGGTGAACTGGAGTCAGGTGGTGTCCCCTTCCAATCTCGTGTACACCTCCAGCCTACTCATTCTGAGCAGATGGGGAAGAGGGAGCGAAAGCCTTGATGCTGTGCAAGCCTGTCTCAGCAACAGCTGAAAAACTGGTGTGTTAGCAGTGCAGTTTTACCAGAAATGCAGAGCGCAGCACCATGCTGGCACCGCTATGAGAAAAGTTTAGTCCATACCTCCATCCCTGCCAGGCCCTGTCTTTATGGTAAGACCTCTCAAGCTCCAAGTGTTTGGGTGCTTATCTTCCCCTCCTGATTCTGGATTATAAAACTTTACCTAGTGTGACACTTTACCAGATTTTGTGGGGAAAGCGTGAATTGATTAGTGTTTCTAACAGTCTCTAGTTATAGGCCTTTCCTGTATTTAGAAAGGTTTGGGGTTTTTTTTAATTCCTAATCTGATTTTCCATTCCCAGGCTCCACCTACATCACAAAAGAAATCATGTTTCATTCTGCCAGGATTATTTTAAGTAGCTTTTGATTTTCAGTTTCCTCTTTTTCACGCAGCTGGTAAATGAGCCAACCAGGGAAGGAGCACTTCTGGACCTGCTCCTTGTGAACAGGGAAGAACTTGTGGGGGAGGTAAAGGTTGGAGGCCGTCTAGGGCAAAGTGATCCTGAGTTGATTGAGTTTTCAATCCTTAGGGAAACAAGGAGAAGGGTTAGCAAAACTACCAGCTTGGACTTCCAGAGGGCAAACTTTGACTTGTTCAGGAGACTGATTGACAAAGTCCCTTGGGAGGCTGTACCAAAGGATATAGGAGTCCAGCAAGGCTGGACATACTTCAAGAGAATAGTCTTAAAGACACAGGAGCAGGCTGTCCCTACCTGCTGAAAAACAAACAGGTGGGGAAAGAGACTGGCCTGGCTAAATACGGACCTTTGGTTAGACCTCAAAAACAAACGGAGAGTCTATGACCTTTGGAAGAGAGGACAGGTCTCTTATGTAGACTATAAAGATGTTGTGAAGCAATGCAGGGAGAAGATTAGGAGAGACAAAACACAGCTAGAGCTTAACCTTGCTACGGCTGTTAAGGATAATAAAAATTGTTTCTATAAATACATTACCAACAGAAAGAGAATTTGGGAAAATCTCCATCATTTCTTGGATGCTGTAGTGGGTGTGGCTGAGCTGCTTTTCCCCATCCATCCCTCATGCTGCAGCACTGGGAGCTGGAGGGTGTTGATAACACACCCGTGTTATGACTGCCAGTGCTCACACGGCACCAGAGGATGGGGGGCAGGATGGGGGAGAAGATACAGCCAACCTGAGCTGACCAGTGGGCTATTCCATACCATATGACGTCAGCTCAACTATAAAGGGAGAGGGCAGGAGGAGGATGGGGGGGCATTCTGCTTTGTCCTCCAAGCGGCTGCTACGTGTTCCTGGAGCCCTGCTTCCTGGACTCGGCCCGACATTGCCTGTGGACGGGAAGTAGAAAATAACATCTTATCTATCATAACCCACACCCCCTTGCTTTGTGTCTTATTCTCTCCCTGCGTGCCGTGCTGAAGGGGGTCGGGGGGAGTGATAGAAGGGCTTAGTGGGCACCTGGTGCTGTGCTGGGGTCAACCCACCACAGATGCAGAGGGAAACTTAGTAACAAAGGATGAGGAAAAGGTTGAGGTGCTCAACGCCTACTTTGCCTCTGTCTTTAGTAGTGGACTAGCTATTCCCTGGACATCCAGCCTCATAAACTGGGTGACAGGGAGGGAAAGCGGAATGAGTTTATCATGATCAAAGAGGATGTGGTCAGGGACCTTCTACGCCACTTGGATGCACACAAATCTATGGGACCGGATGGGATACACCCAAGGGTGCTGAAAAAGCTGGTGGATATGCTCTCCAAGCCACTTTCCATTATTTATCTGAAGTCCTGGATAACTGGGGAGATCCCAATGGACTGGAGGGTAGCAAATGTGACGCCCATCTACCAGAAAGGCAGAAAGGAGGATCCAAGTAACTATAGACCTGTCAGTCTGACCTTGGTACCAGAGAAGGTCATGGAACAGATCATCTTGAGTGCTCTTACGAGTTGTGTAGAGGGCAACCAGCGGATCAGGGACAGTCAGCATGGGTTTAGGAAAGGCAGATCTTGCCTGACGAATCTGATCTCCTTCTATGACAAGATGACCCGACTACTGGACGAGGGAAAGGCTGTGGATGTGGTCTACCTGGACTTCCGGAAGGCTTTTGACACTGTTCACCATAGATTTCTAATGGAAAAACTGTCTGCTCATGACCTGGATGAGAATATGATCTGCTGGGTCAAGCACTGGCTGGATGGACAGGCACAGAGAGTAGTGGCCAATGGTACTAAATCCAGCTGGAGGCAGGTCACAAGTGGTGTTCCTCAGGGCTCAGTGCTGGGGCTGTTTCTATTTAACATCTTTATTGATGATCTTGATGAGGACATAGTGTCTACCATCAGTAAATTTGCAGATGACACCAAGTTAGGCAGGTGTGTCGATCTGCGTGAGGACAGGGAGGCTCTCCAGAGAGACTTAGACTGGATCACTGGGCCACTGCTGATGGTATGAGTTTCAACAAGGCCAAGTGCCAGGTCCTGCACTTGGGCCGCAGCAACCCCATGCAAAGCTACAGGCTCGGAGCAGTGTGGTTGGAGAGCTGTGTGACAGAGAGGGATCTGGGGGTTATAATAGACAGGCAAATGACTATGAGCCAGCAGTGTGCCCAGGTGCCCAGTACCTTTCATAGCATTGAATAATGAATTGGTAACACCTTACCAATGCAAAAAAGTATGTAAGTCTCTGATCAACACATAGCATTTGGTTTCAGTATTTTATTTGGTGACAGCTGTCACATAAATCATTTTCATGTATGTAGAGTAAAAGTATTTTTAAAATTTTACTGCTTATACTAAAAATATTCTTTATTGTTTTGACAAGGTAAACTATTTCTAAATGAGTCATTCAATTGGTGCTTGGGAATCCTGAATGCAACAAAATGTAATTGAGCTCTATTGACTCAGTTAATAAAACAGTTTCATTTTTACGCTTCTCTAATATTCAAAACAGGATTCAGTGATGATCATAGCCCAACCCTTTGTCACTCTGAGGCACAGTTCTTTCAGAAGAATCTTTTGGTGCAGTGCTTTTCTAGTTTTTCTCTCATTCAGACTGGTCAATTGAAGTGAAAAACACTGCAGAATTTTAAAGTACTGTTTTTTCTCTGCTGTTTGAGATCTCTACTCAAGTTCCTTAATTATAATCTGTGGATTGTGTAGTATGGCAGGTCTATACTAAGGGTTTTTACTAGTAGTAAAAGGTGAATGTCTGTGTTAGTAAGTATACATTATCCTGAATACAGTCTGTGCAATCCATCCCTTTATGTGTGTATTAACTTCACCCTCATCATAATTGCATCTGACCACTTCATGCTTATCACATGATTTTATTTTAACAAAACTTACAAAAGGGAAGCTATTACCATGCAATTATTATAGGGAGAAATAGAGTCAGGTTTCAGGGATAAGTTTTCAAGGGAATAATTGAAAGTGAACTCACACATACAATGACCAGAGATAAGCAGCTCATTATTGTTTCAGAAGGTCACAGGAAGACAGCCTTTCTATTTGGCTGTTTCTATATGAACACTGGCTTCTGGGCTGTCCTTTCTCCTGTCTGCCCATGAGCGCTTTGTTTCAAGCAAAAATTAGCTGGACACCTAGGAAAAAAAAAAAAAGCAAATCTAAACTGATGGCAACAAAGTTATATGACAAATACTTTACATGAAAGTTATTTAAATATAACACACAGTACTCTTGCCTTTGATTTGTTGATCAAAAGGGTGAGTTAAAAACAAAAAAAAGCATATTACCATTATTTCTGTTTCAGAACTTACCAATGCTTAAGTTTGTGATTTTAAAGGCATATGAGGCCATATTCATTGTTTAATAAGGATTGCCTAGTGTAATTTTGGGCATAGCAGGTCAAATTCTTTCTCTCTCTCTTTTTTTTTTTCTTTAATCCCTTTTCCTGATTTGTGTAGTTTAGTTTAAATTAGGCATTAGGCTTTTGAGGAAGGGCTGTCTTTCTTCGTAGTTGTGCATAAAACTGGAATACACACAGTGCAACTCCATTGTTAGAGATGCAGTTTGGTCTCAAGGGAGATAATGTTTGAGAATCTGCCTCTGAACTACTTTGGATGATATATTTTCTAAGAGCGTGAACAATGTCACTATGTCACTATTATTACATTAGAAAAATACTTGTTTCTTTTCTTTTAGAATATTAAACTGCTAGACACCATTTCCACCCATAGTGAGAATCAGTATGTTCCTATTGATAACATATGTTAGGATTCAGGAGGCCTCAGTTTTACTGCTGACAGCTGGTGCTTTGACAGAATATAATTCAATGTTCTGATTTCTGGGGTACAGGTAAACATTATAAAGTATTACTGTAGTTCTGTTTCCATGGATTAAAAACTAGTTGCTTGCTCAGACATTACTTTTCGTGTTCTACTTTTACATGCTTAAAGGGTGCCTGAACAAATCTTTGTACTAATTCCTAAAATTATCCTTAAGTGATTGTAAAAACCTCACATACTGCACTATGTCCTTGGAAATAAAAAAAAGTAACTTTTTTAGGACTCCTGAACTCTTACCAATAGTAAACTTCTGAATAGTGACCCTCATATTTCAGGATGTTTTCACATATATTGGAGCATGGAAAAAACCAAGATGAGCATCTTTAAATATCAGATTTATTGTCCATGTCCAGATATGCACAGGAAGGCTGTGAGCTATGACAGAAGTGATTATTAGAACAGTGTCTGTGTTGATAGTAATACTTTCTTAGAGGAAGTGATACAATTAATGACTCTTTTCTAAATTGTTTATTACTAGAGTGGGGATCATTCATGTAATACTGCTGGAGGAACTTTTACTATCATTCACTGATACAGAGCTACAATACTTCCCAGAGGCCTGGGTGAGCTTCCCACCAACTCAGTGCAGGCAAAATGTTTTTTCTAGTAATAGGTGTAAATCAAAAGGTGTCTTTCTCTTCTTCTGACCCCTGTAGTATCAAATTTTAACCCAGATGCCAAACATCATACAAAGCAGCATACACTCTTAATTACCTTTCAGACACCTTGAAATAATATGATGGACAATATCTGTTCTTATGGAAGTTTTTCAATGTTCAGAAGTTAATTGTGGTAGGTTGACCTTGACTGGTTACCAAGTGTCCATCAAGCCACTCTATCAATCCCACTCCTCAGCTGGACAGGTAGAGAAAAATAGAACAAAAAGCTTGTGGGTCAAGTTAGGGACAGGGAGGTTATTCAGCAATTATAATCCTAGCCAAAACAGACTCCATTTGGGGAAAATGAAATTATTTTATTTATTTAGAATCTATCCACAGTCTAGGTGAGTAAACTTAGCAGGAATCAGTTGTATAACTAATGAATATTTAAAGAGAAGGTATTTTTTTTAATCCTTCTTTACTGTTCCAAACTGCACTTCCTAATTATCTTTATTTAGGCTTTGGAAGGCTGCATTTTTTAGCTGTGACTGAGTGTTTCACACTCCCCTTCTTCTCCAAGGTTCTTTCATTACCTCTTTTATAGTGTACATTAATTAACACATTCCTGTCTTCAAGATTCTCATAACAATTGCAGCAATTTGAAGTAAACTCAAGAGATAAATATTTAGTGCACTTTCTTTTTCCTATCTTAATAAAACATCTTTTATTATGTAAAAACTGAATATAATGGCATGGATAGTGAGTGTGGGAATAGGTACTTGATTTGAAAAATGGCATTAGCATCTCTCTCCAGCATTCTTGATTTTATTGGGTCTCTTCTGGGATTACCCATCACAGCATTCTTGAAAGCTGGCTAAATCTGGCATTATATTGTCATCTGTTATGGTGCTGCTGCATAACTGAATTGTATAACCTTTAAGGCTCTGATTAAAAGTTAAATATACAGGTAAACTCTAAACAGTAGAATTGTTGATTAATGTTGAGTATGTTCACATAAGCTCATAAGGAACATTGCTTACTTTTTTTGCTTTGATGTATCTCAGTGACACAAGTTCTGTGTAATCAGTCAATGTCTCCCTGTCAGTACAGACACAAAGTACAGTTCCTTTGAATCTGTCTATACTGAAGCTACCCTTCTTATAAGCTGAAATTTTATCCCTACATAATAAACCTGTTTCAGTAAACAAATGAAATCGTGCTCCAGCAAGGAGTAAACATCCAAGTGTATATCCTTGAAGTTTTTAAGGTTGTTGTTTGATTTGAAGTCTTAATATTTTAAGCAGGAGGAAATCTTCATTTCTGTTTATGTTGGTTTCTTGAGGCTACAAAAAGCTTCATTTTGGAGGCAGAAAAGTTTACCAGCTTTGTAAACCAAGGAGAAGATAAATGCAGTATTGCAACATAGAGACCCTGAATTTTTAAATATGTCTGTTCTTCTAAATTTATCTCAAGATCTACTGTAGACATTTGTTTTCATCATCTTGCTAGTGCAATCCTAGTGTAAAAAAGAGTTGTTTTGCTGAAAGACCTATCAGATTATATGAAAAATCTCTATGAAACAGTTTCTAGATGAAATTAGAGTTGGTCAGTTCTCTTTGCCAACATTTAAATCAAAATTTTTCTAGACATTTTCATCCATGTTATAAAGAAGTTCTTTCCTTCTTTCTACTTTTATTTTTCCATATGTCAAGTATTTTTTCTTTAGTTAAAAGATCTGGCAGTAATCAAATTGCTGTTTGCACAGTCACCATTTGAGAAACTTATAACTGAGACATTCTCCACAGAGATTCCCACTGAGAAACACATACTTGGGCAGCTCTAGAGTTTTATCTACATGGTGTAGAACTTGATCTTTTTCAGCCCAGTGTAAGTTTGAGGCTGTGCCATATGATAGGAATGGCAACAGAGCGTGATGGATGTTTAGCTGAATGTTTTCATTAGTTTTTTCAGACATAGCATGTGTTCAGTTAACTGCATGTTCTGATGTGGATGAGTGGGGCTGATAGCCTGTACAGCTCTGCTAATTTTTCATGGTTGTGTTTTAGGAAGAGCTACAGGCTAACAGTCTTCTAACACACAGGATCAGTTTAATAATCATTGGTTTTGGATATGCATATAAAATTACGCGGAGAGCTGGCAGTGAGTACCTAAAAGTTGTTCACCTAAAGTTTATCTACGTCTCCCTTTGTTGCTTTTTCAGAAACAGTGAAGTAGTGAAGTAGTCATTCAAAATTCTACATAGGCTATAGATATTTGTGTGAGAGTAGAAAACTGTTTGAAGCATATGCACATGCATGGGAGGACTCACTTTCTCAAACGGATTCAAGAAAGTTTAATGGTTTGTTGGGATCTAAGCACAATAAAAGAGGGTCATTCAGGCCCTAGAATTAAATAGAGTAGGTTGTGTTTTATCTGTGGTCAAAGATAGCTATGTTAGCCACTGAAATATTTAGGACATGAAAACTTTTATTCCATATTTAATTCAGTTTCCTAGTAAGTGATCTGTGTTCTAGATCTTTAGGTTGTCCTAACAGTTACACATTTTTATTGTAGCCACATTCCAAAAGCATTCTTGGTTCTTAGCAAGCATTTATAAGAAGTTGCACTATTTGATATAATACCTTTGGTAACTGGGAAAAAAACCCTCACTGCAACTGGAGCTATGGAACTAATAATGAACTTCTGTGATATAGTACCTAATCTATTTTGTATGTGGAGCTTTCAGGATAGTCTTTAGGAGTCCTTGCATTAGTCACCTGAAACTTGATCAACAATTTGCATCTTAAAGACAAATAATATGCTGGAGGGCTTTTTTTTCTAAGTACTCCATCCTTGCACCACTCACCTTAATTGCAAAGATGGGGTATGTAGCTTCTTCTGTAATTAATGAACACGTTACTGATTTCTTGTTCTTGCCTTCCTTCTGGCTTCACAGGACAAGCAAAAAATGACATGATTTCTCTTTTATCCATGATCACATAACTTACTCCTCCCATGCAGCATTTCTTTTGTGCTTATTTGCTGTCTCCAACAATGTGTTCTGATTTCTTGTGTCCTAGTAGGGACATTATATTGTGTAATGCAATGACAAATACTCTCTTAGAAAATTTTACCATTAAGCTTTGTGGCTTTCATGATTTTTAAAGAAACTATAACAGAGGGATTGTTTATGAGGCTAAATTATAGATTTGTGTATTTATTCTAGGAATAATTGAATATTGCCTAATGATGTTAAGCTGTGTTATTGTTGCTTACATGATCTGAATTTGATTCTGCATGATGGAAGTGACCTTATTTCTACAACAGAGTCTGTTCAATGTAAAAGTATAGCTAGAAATTCTGTAGGCTAGGGCACTGTAATGAAAAGTCTTCATGGTTCTAAAATACTGGATTGTAACTTTTTTATGTGCCATCAGCTCTGAGTAAGCATACACAAAATGAAAATATGCACATCTTAGATCATTGTTATGCTTACTGAATTCTAGTTCTTTTGCCTGTAGCTTACCTGTTTATATCTGATGTAAGTTCTATATATATTGAAATTTTCTGTCAGATTCTCTATCACATTGCACATTGTTCCAACACAGACATGCAGATTCAGTGAAATGAATGCAAAGAATTTGATGTTAACATCATTAGCATAATTTAGGAGTTCTTGAACAGAGAGTAATTAATGTTCTGTAAGATATAGGGGAACAGTTAACTTTGGTTTTTGCTGAATATCCAGTGTACAGTGGCATTGAAATTGCTGTTTGTCTATAGCCGTTGGGTCACTGAATATATAGCCACTGCTAATCTTGAAAAAAAACCCCAAAAACCCAACAAAAATCCCTAAAAGTTTTCTTATACATATAAATTTGGCATCGATTTGCAATGTCCTACAGTACATTTTATTTACCTATATTTTCTAACTACATAGCTTGTTTTGCATTTTGTAAGCTTTTAGTTTGTGTTCCCTGTTAGAAGAAAATGGTCACCCCATCATCTTATGTTTGTCTGCTTTTCCAGTGGCTCTCCTGCCAAGCTCATGCTTTGTGTTTTGTATCTTATCTGTATTAAGCTAACACTTGTATTCTGCAGCTCGTTTTAGAGTGCAGATATTGCAGTCATCTGGATTGACATTTGCAGAGCAGGACCACGGCACTGAAATCTTCTTATGGAGATTGGAGATGACACATGTTTGGTTTGAGATTTGGCACTGCCTATCTGTTTAGGCATCTAGTGCTAGAATTTGCAAAAGTAGGGAGTTCAACTATCTAAAGCAAATGTTCAAGCCAAAGGTATACTTTAACTACCTGTCATTTGCTGTTTCCATGGAAAGATGTGTAACAAAACAGACGAGCCTTTCTCATTTACATTAATCACTGTGTTGTCTGACCACTCACCAACAATTTCCTTCTTTGCCTGAGAGGAGTTGAACTCAACTGTAGCACTGTGATGTTTTCATCAGAACAGAGTTCTTAACATCCATGAAGTTTTATAGCATGAAAGTTGAACACAAAAGTAAGACTGCATGTGATTGTAACTTGTCAGAAGCTTAAGGGTACTGAAATGCTGCATTTGGCCCAAGTGTATTGTATTCACAGACTCTGTGCTTCTCTGAACTAATCATACTGAACGGAAATATCCGGGAGGGGAGCAAAGCTGAATTTGCATTGCACAACTCAGTTTATGAAAACCAGCTATTCTGAGCTTCATGAACAACTGGGAAAAGTGGAAGAGGTTCTTAAAAAAATGAATTGATTTGAAAAAGTTCTTGCAAAAAGAATAATGCTTATAGGAAAAGTCACTTTGAAAGAGAATTTTGATATGCTTATTGGATTTAGTTCTGTTTTTCATACGTAGAAGGAAAAGGAGATGCTAAGCAAACAGAAAGTCAATTCTGGAATTTGGGATATTTTCTTTGATCTTACATTTTGCTGATTAACAAGTCTGTATTCCACTTTATTTCCGTTCTCTGATTCAACTTTCATAAAGTTGCAAACCCAAATTATGCTTCCACTTGTCTGAGTTAATAATCTTACAATTGTTCATACTTTCTTCATGATAGATATGGTCTTAGTACTTTCCCACTTAAAGTAATCTTTCGTGAAGCTTGGGCAGTTAAAAAAAAGAAACAGGAAGAAAATGGTGTTTATTATCTACTTGTGGTTTCCTTCATGAAACATAATAGACTACTAGTATTCTGACATCTTTTGTAAGTCTCTTATATCCTGAAGTGGATCAAAATAATGCAGTAATACTCTTGGGAAAGATCCTTCTGATCTTATACTGAGCAACCATATCTGCACTTTACATTGGTGACACCAGCAACCACCATGCTTCACATACAACTTTAAAGAGGAAAATCCCCTTGATCTTATTTCCTGCAAGGGAGACATGGAGAAACTAGGGTAAAAAGACATACAATCTTTTTTCTTTTTTCTTTTCTTTTTTTTTCTTTTCTTTTTCTTTTCTTTTCTTTTCTCTTCTTTTCTTTTCTTTTCTTTTCTTTTCTTTACTTTTCTTTTCTTTTCTTTTCTTTTCTTTTCTTTTCTTTTCTTTTCT
>JANVCC010000069.1:890292-1015207 GCA_025345505.1 Todiramphus chloris collaris | reverse complement strand
TCCTTCCTTCCTTCCTTCCTTCCTTCCTTCCTTCCTTCCTTCCTTCCTTCCCTTCCCTTCCTTCCCTTCCTTTTCTCCAAAAGACTTTTACAGGCTATGAACCATTTCTCATTGGAAGAGCTGGCAGTAGTGCAGTTTGCCACAGCATTTAGAATATTAGAAGTAGAATGGAGAAGAAAAATACTGTGGTGTTAGTGAGACATTATGTTGGTCATTACACCTGAAGTCATTACCCCTGAAGTCATGATCCTGTATTTGCTGTATTGGTTAACATAATATTATTCAAAGAAGAGACATAAGGAACTGAAAATTGATGAAAAGGTGCAAAAGTTGTATATTTAATGGTATGTTTATAAATCAGAAAGAAAAGACAGCATTTTTCTTTCTCTTTTAAAAATAAATTGTGTTGCATAGACTGAATATTTCTTTATATTTAAATATACACTATTCTCTCTTTTAATTATCCTATATTTTAGACTTTATTGTTGAACAGATTTATTTCTTCTGGAATACAGAAACCTCATTTATTTTCTATTAGCAGAATGAATTTCATAACAAGCGATATATCAAACAGGCATTAACATAATGTCTGGGTTGTTTTGTAATAGCTGGTTAATTTTTTTTTCATTGTTGTTTGAGTTTAAAAGTATCTAAGTATTAAACCAGCATGTTTAAGTACAGCTGATATTCTATTAACTTACAAGAAATCAGAAGCCCACAGGCACTCGTTTTACACTAGTAATATGGTCTGCTTTTTCTTTAAGTTACTTTTGTTTGGAAATCAAAGTATAAATACATTCATACTAGTTCTAGCTATGAAGAACACTTACTTAAGGTAGTATCAATGTCAATACTTACTACTATTTTTTGTTCTTAAAATATTCTACAATTATATACGTACTTCTGCCTTCCCCTGCAGGCATCCTTATGGACCTGTGTGATTCCCAAACAGGCTATAAAACAGACCCTGTGAAAGAATGTTCTTAACCTTAATAATCTCATGTTCCGGAAAAGGAAAATGTACATCATTTGAAACATCCATTTGATATAAGTAATAACTTGAAGGCTGTATTAATTTATACTCTACCTTGGACTTCCAGAGAGTGGACTTTGACCTGTTTAGAAGACTGGTTGACAGAGCCCCTTGGGAGGCAGTCCTGAAGGGAAAAGGAGTCCAAGAAGGCTGGGTATTCCTCAAGAAGGCAATCTTAGAGACACAGAAACAGGCTGCACCAGAGTGCTGTAAGACAAGCCAGTGGGAAAGAAGACCAGCCTGGCTGAACACAGACCTTTGGCTAGAACTTGGGAAGAGAAGGAAAGTCTGTTTCCTATGGAAGAAGGGTCAGGCCACTCAGGGAGACTACAAAGAATCTGTGAGCTTATGCAGGGAGAAAATTAGAAAGGCTGAAGCCCAGCTAGAACTTAATCTGTCTACTGGTGTAGAAGACAATAAAATACGTTTCTATAAATATATTGGCAGCAAAATGAGAATTAAGGAAAATCTCCATCCTCTATTGGATGCAGGGGAAAACAGTGACCAAGAATGAGGAAAAGGCTGAGGTACTGAATACCTTCTTTGCATCAGTCTTTAACAATAAGACCAGTTCTCTTGAGTGCCAAGCCCCCTGAGCTAGACAAGGACAGGGAGCAAATTGAAGCCTCTGTAATTTAAGCTCTGTGTGAGCCATGAATAACATGAACCATTTCAGAAAGATTTCATAGGCGTCATTTAAGGTTTCCCACAATTATCTCTTTGCAACTATTACATACATATTAGGCTATCAAAGCATATTTTTCTATTCTTTGTGTTTAATACCTATATAGCCTAGTAACTGTGCTCTAAATGATCTTTGACCACAATTAATACCCTGTATAAAGGAAATAATGATGTTTCATTATTCATTTAGTTCAGTTTATTATGACTCATTCTAAAATCTTAGCGATACCTGCAAGGTCTCAACTCAACGAATGCTAACTGATTATAACTGTCAGAGCACTGAGTTTAAACAAGAAACATTAAAAAAGATAAATAATAATTTGATATTTTAGCTGTTTTGAACAACCTATACTTTTTTCAGTATAGGTTTCCTCTGCCAACTTACAAAAAGTAAACTATGGATCAAATGACAAGTCTAAGATTATCTTTGGTTTATATCAGATTATTTGATTGTTTAGTTTGAGTTTGTAACATCCTGTTGTACATCCTTTCAGATCAGAAGAAGCTATAGGTATGTCTGCTTTGATAATCCACATGGGATGGCCCCCAATGAAAAAGTAATTTTGCATCACATTTGTAACTTCCAGAAAGCGTTGCTTCATTTTGGGAATAATTTAAAGTGATGCAGACACTATCAAAATATTCCAGCAGAGAGATTTTTGCCTCCATTTCTAGTCTGGAAGGAAGCTAATTTCTAATTTTAGTGTGGGTTTTATACTTTGTCTTTAAAATGCATATTATCTTTCTGAAGACTTATCCTTGGTTAGGTTCTACTTCTAGCTCTTTTCTTAACTTTCTCCTGGAAGAACTAAACTAATTGAATTGTTTAGCTCTCTGGCTGCAGTGTCAGCTAGATTGCGTATCACCTTTTCTAGAATGAATACTCTACATGTCTACTTTGTGCATTTTATTCACTGTTTTCATGGGAAGTTTTTTAAATTCCTGCAAAGTGTGTCATCATCAACTATGGAAACAACAAGCAGTACAAGTATGTTCTGTAGCGTAAGAGGTTACGCTCATGTGAATTTAAACTATTTAGGGCTCAATGTTTTCTATAATCCGTTTTCTGTAGCTAAAAAATAAACAATCTAATTTATATACAGGGTTAAAGACTATATAAAAATAAACACAATTATGCCAGAAAGTACTGTACTCGGTAACAAACTCATCTTCTTTGCAGATAAGTTTCACCATAGGTATTCAGCATACCCCTGTATTCTCTGGAAAGAATAAGTGATGTATGAGAAATGTCTGTTGTGAATGAAGACTCAGCTCCACCTTAAAGCTTGTTTGTGTTATATTATTCCACTAACTCATAGTCAGTAATTACATTGACTAACTTATGGCATCATGGGGAATCTCTTACAAACCCCTAAATTGAAATTACTATCTGTGCTCATACAATGGGTTTGACTTCAGGTTAATCACTTGTCAGAAACAAATACCAGTTCGCCTACCTTCTACTACTTTCTTCTTTGAGTGATGAGGAAGCATGAGCAAAATAAGGGAATTCTTAAGTCTCACACTTAAGAAGCAGGCAAAAGAAAAGCTTTCTGCTTTCACATGTACATATGCTTATATACATGTGCATGTTTGTTACCAAATAAATTTGACCAGTCTTCTGACAGAAGTGATAATTTCTAAAGTGTTGTTTGGCTTATTCAAAGTGAGTTGTAGCCATAGCCAGGAATACCATACTATTACCTTATGCTGAGGAATCTCTCCGAGATTTCGGGAGGTCTGTTTTGGATTGGCAGCATTGTAGAGTGGATGTGTTTTCAGATTTTAATTTTTACTATGGTTTATTATTTTATGAAACGTTTACATAAGCTTATGACAACTGTGAAATAATCATTGTATCTCTGATTTATGAAGAATATTGAACTATTTTGGATGAGAGATAAAAAGTGAAAATATTCCTAATATTTTTCAGAGTCATAATAGTTTTACTTTACTCATTGTGTTACCTAGCTTGAAATCTGTATTTTATTCTTCCAGTCAGTCATTGTAATTACTTCCACTGTACAGGGATAGTATAAGAACCATCAGATAATCTGAGGGGTAGTGGAAAAATACTGATTATCTGTTTCACTGTTTCTGATTTAACTATACACTAAATTTATTCTCATTCTTCAGTAGATGAAAAGAAGTAGCAGTCACACACAGGAATATACATTATTTTTCTCGATTATAACAAACTCAGTAAAGCATGGCATACTACAGATCATAGTGTCATATAGTAATACTCTTTTTTTGGTGAAAAAGTACAATAACTGTAACTTTAGATGCTTACATATTGAGATATTTCTATAGTTCATGGAAAATATTACAGAACTGTAGAAAAAATCAAGTCTTTTCCTTATGAACTTTCTAAAGCTGCCATTAGAAAGACTTTTTTAATAGATACCTATTTTGAAAGAGAATGCTTAGACCTATTGTCTGCTTCAAAACTCTAGAAACTAATACATTATTTAACATCAATAATACTCTGTCCTTTTCAAACAAGAGAGACATGAACAACAGTACATTATTTCCCACATAATGCACTTTGTCAGGGAGACTGTGGAGACACCTAATTTACCAAGAATATTACGAGCAAACCCATGGCAAAGCTGGAAACAAAACATACATCTCTGCATGCCCTGTGTGCATGGTCCAACAAACCTGTGGAAGTTCTGCTGATGTTTTCTATAACCCCTGAGCCGGGAATGTCACCTTTAAAATCCCAGACATGTATTGAGTAATAAAATATTTTACCACTTCCTACTGTAATGTGTGGTGAGGATCCTGTTCTATACTCAGTACTTCTCCTTTCACATGGGTTATGTTTTATTTATTTAAATTTTTTTACATTTATTATTTAT
Organism: Todiramphus chloris collaris; assembly: GCA_025345505.1. NCBI lineage: Eukaryota > Metazoa > Chordata > Aves > Coraciiformes > Alcedinidae > Todiramphus > Todiramphus chloris. The sequence goes on along the minus strand of JANVCC010000069.1, from coordinate 1,010,626 downwards.
GTTTTATTAAGCATGTTTTATTTATACCAGAAATATCTTTAAGAATTACTGACTAAGCAGAATGTGGGTATCTTTCTACAGTGACATAAAGCAGAATGATGACTTTCAAGAAGAAATGAAAGTAGCATCAGTGCAGAGATGCATGGCTGTACCATTGTGGATGCTGAAAAGCTGCTAGCAGAGGGATTTTCTCAGGTTCTCACTATATTCGGTGAGAATCCTGCCTTGCTCATGCATGTTATGAAAAACAGTAGGATGGTTTCTGTAAGCTAGACTAACACCTGGTGTTTTGCCAAGTTCTGTTTATGGTACATTGGAAAAATATTTTGAAATAGGTGTTGTAGGACTTAACCAGTCACCCTAGGTGATCAATTGCCCTGTGGGGCTAGGGTATATAAAACAGGGTTATAAATTAATAAAGTTGCTTCTTTTGCCTGCTTTTGCTGAATTTGTGTGTTCAGCATCTCTCCGCTCCCGGTATAAACAGCGACATAACCATGTGTGCTTTCACTGTTGTTTCCTACTTTATACTCTCCCATGTCAGCTGAGAGGACTCTCCAAGGTTCTTCCAGAATTCTTTTGCTATAGAAACACTACCACAAGGCTGGAATTGGCCTTATATCTTAATTGAGAAGGATGCTAATTCAGTATTTTGTGCACGTAAAACAGCCTTCCAATAAATACAGTTGAGGAATTAGGAATATTTACTAAAAGGTAGAATCGCTGTTTGATTCTGTGTTTCATGAGCATGAGAAAAACATATAAAGCAAATAGACACCTCCAAAAGTAGTAATGCTCAAAGAATTCTTTTGCACACCTTCCTTTATTTCTCCAGCATATAAGGTTTAGCTTCCGTCCATCTGTCATGTGGTGCAGTATATCCAAGTTTATGTGTATTATCTGCTCTGATAAAATACATTGCTTTTACTGCTTTTACAACTACAGATTCTTATAGTCAGTATTAACAGTTCAGTATTACAGTATCAGGAATTTACTGACACTCATTAGTAATTTAGTGCAATCTGGACAGTAGATTTGCAGTGTAATCACTCATGTAAAACCAAAGCCAGCTCAGAAATCAACTGCATGCTGTATAGCAACACAAGAACTATGAACCCTTAGAGGAAGTACTGGTGTGACAGGAGTTTTGTCTTAGTGGATACTATAACGCATGACTCCTGGAAGAATTTTTCTTCAAAGTGACCAAGACTGCTACATCGGCTTATGTAGTATTTGGGGCTAAAATTGTTGTCAGTCCTGTACTGCTGTGCAAGGGCAAAAATAATTTCTTACTGCCGTTTATGACACATTTGGAAGGGAAGAAGGCTCCTTGGATCATTCTATCTCTTCTAGGCTAGTAGGAGGAAGATGAACTGAGGCCAGACTGGATTAGGGTCTTCCAGTGAGTAATATATGCTCACTGCAGGCAATAAATTAGAGCAAAATACACTTTGCATTCTCCTTTTTGAAGCAGATGTGACTGAGGTGTGAGGCTCTTTGCCTAAAATACTGTAAAAAAAGAGTACAATCCTGTGAAGTCATGAAAGGAGGTTATCTATTCTTAGTGATTACAACATAAAATATTCATATGTTCCTTTGTTTGGGAGAAGTAAAACTATTTTTTCTATAATTAGTTCAAATTGCTTTACAGAGATTTCTGTCTGTATTCTGGTTGCTAGCTATAAAAAATGGTGACAGGCTGGTTTTCTGCCATCTTTTATATTGAAAGACTTTCATGGAAATGTAGATACAATGACTTTTCCTGAAGACAGGGAAGTGTGAGTTGAGAGATGTATCTAAGGTATGGAAACTTACCCATGAGTTTAATCCTGGAAAAGACAGTTTTGGCAGTGTCTTGTATAGGAGATTCCTTCCAGCTCCAGACTATAAAATGCAGTCTGCTGGTCTTGCATAAAACAATTCACATTTCTTTGAAATATAGCAATTCACAAATTTATCAGTTTGCATCTTACAAATTCCCTCCCACTCTTCACCCCATAATTTCACATGGAAAATCTTTTGGAAAATCTCACTTTGGGTTTCTGAGGTAATTGTGTATATTGAGAGCTTGTACACATTGTGCCTATGCTACCCTTACCTCTCTTTGTCCTGTCATTTAGGTATTCACAAGAGATGGACAAAGTTTCCAGAGAGAAGGAATGGCTTTTGCTAGACCAGCTGAGGTATTGAAATAAAAAATAGGAAAATTCTGTGTATGCATTCATTTTGTTACGTTCTCAGGGGATTGTATTTACTCTCTAACAGGTATCTGGCAGTTCTTATATCCTTAGTCATCCATATCCAGGACATGGCTGAAATATTTTGTGACATTATTCTGTCCATGTGCTTTTTCCCTTCCTCTGAGAAACAAGAGAAAGAGAAAGCCTCGACTCTGTGCAAGCACTGCTCAGCCACAGCCAGAGCACTGCTGTGTTATCAAAGCCATTTTAGACACAAATCCCAAACAAAGCACAATACGGGTTGTTATGAAGAAAGCTAACTTCATCCCTACCAGGACATCCTAGCTAATAATGGTCTTAGGCCTTTCAGTATTTCTTTCCAGCTACATTTCCAAATTCATATCCTAGCTGGGCCTTAATTTTGCTCTTCTGTGCTCTCTCAGTAAAGGCTCTGCACTTAATTTATCTAAATGGCTCTTCACTGCTCTAGTTTAATTGCTCTTTTGTTCTGGACGTGAATGCAAATGCCTGAGCAATTTAGATGAGGTATCAGTGTTTTTTTCAAAAATAGTGATATCACCTGTCTTTCTATACTGTAAAATTATTGATTCATACATCTTAGGGATCAAGTTGCCTTTTTTCACAGATCCCTTTCACAGTGGTAATTATCTGTCATTTAGTGTTGTTTTCTTCAGCATTTCTGACTACTCAAGTTCCCAGTGAAGAGTCAGTATTCACATTAGTCCTTAATGTATTTTTCCTGTTAAACATCATTTCTGAGACATACTGGTTTTGCCAGTGTTCTTCAGTGTTCTAGTCCTTTCCTGCATTTCCAATGCTTCACAACTTTATGGAGTCCTATTGAGGTATCAGGATATTTGGGCTTAGTAAAACATGCTTTCATGTAAAGACAGGATGCTAACAGGTCACTCAGGTGCTGGTGTATGATGGTTTGTTTTCTTTGGGCTTACTGGTATCACAGTTACCTTCTCTGTGCTGAAAAAAGAAAATCTAATGTTTACACTGCATTACAAAAATGCTGTGTCTACATGGTGCTGAGCCTGAACCAGTTGCTCTTGAGACACAATAGCTCAGGCCCTGTGCCGGGCTAATGTGCATGTTCTGCATTCTGGATTCAAAGCAGTATTGGGTTTTTTTGTGCAGTGTGAATATACTAGCCCTCTGGGATGTGACTTGAGGCTTCTTGTGGTATGCTTCAGTGGTCCATATAGATACGGGTCCATAGTCAATCTTGAGGAGATGTGATTTGGAAATAAATAGCGAAATAACTCTGGTTATTGAACAGTCCTAAAATGTGCATTATATCTGAAGTATCCTGACACCAGTTTTGCTTGCATTTCTGGAAGCAGTCTATCTGTGAACAGTCTGAAATTGAACTCAAGAGGGACAAAGAAAGCAGAGTGGTAAACCCAACGCTTCTGAGAGGCTGTTAGCTTTTTTTCCTCTCTGTGCATATGAAGTCTTAGTATGCTAGAATATGTTACTTTTTTGTTAGTGTATTACAGCATGAGTTTCATTTAACTGATACCAGCTTGTCCTTCTTTTCTTAGGAACAGCTGTCTAGGTGTCAGTAGGATACTGGCCAACACAGATGTGGGTTTGGGGTTTTTTTTAAGTTTCTAATGGATTTTCCAATTTAAAGTAGTGTGTTTGTAATCATACTTACCTAGTTAGGTAAGCATGTGTTTATCCCCAAATGGAAACATAAGTATTTTTCTTGTCATTCACAGTTGATAGGTGCATTATTATTATTTTTGTTTTAGCTTGTAAACTTCTTTCTGTTGTTACAATTTATCTGGTTTTGTTTGAATATGTAATTTTTTTTCTATGACCAAGGTGTTTTCCTCAAGTATTCAAGCCAGATAAGAAAAGACAGAGAGAAAATTAGAAACGGCAAAAATCACATATATTTTGGTTTTCATTGTTTGGTGATTGAAGGTGACTGTTCAAGTTAATATTTTTGGCAGTGTCTTGTTTGTTTGTTTGTTTATTTCACTGTCTTTATGTATTCAACTATCTTTTTATTCCAAAACTGTGTATCAGACAAATCTATGGTGTAAATCTTCAAGACTTCAACACTTATTCTGCAGGGCATTTGGAGGAAAATGCAGATGACTATTTCTAACTACTGTAACTGGCTGTGCAGTAAATTAGAAGGTGAATGAAATGCATTTTAGTTCTTGGTAAATCCTTTCAGTAAGAGGTACAATTTCATTTTTTTATTCCTTTTTTTAAAATTTCCTTGGACACAGAACCTCCCCACCTCCTCCCAGAGAGGAAAAGTAAAAAACAGAAAAAGCCCCAACAGATGTGGAAATGCTCTAACATTCTTTAATTCTCTCAGAATACAGAGCATCCTCCTTCGGTTATTCTCATAAATGTACTGCACAAAGAAAGGACATTATCTTGGATTTACACTGAAATGCCAGGGAATGAAATTTAACTAAAGCTAATACTTAGAAATTAAATGGAATATTGATCCATTTCATATTAGATAAATATAGTCAATTTTCATCAAACAAGTGTCTTCTAATAATGAAAATAAGGTGTTCTAACAACTCTTATCAGAGTCCAAATAGAATGATTTGAATTATTTGAATAGCTCTCCCTGACCTGAATAATTTGTAACTTATTCAGCATATACCGTCTTTAAATTATTTAATAAAATATAACAATCATCAAGCCATTGGTAACTGTTCTTTTTTTTTTTTCTTAAATCAGAGCAGAAAAGAGAGCTTTATAAATTAGACTTTTTACTTATCTATGAGGGGTGGTACTGTTTAGCCTTTTATCATGAGAAGACTTCCATCTTTTCTTCCTTTCAGCCTTGGAGAAATTCTAAAAGGGAGTATAAAAAAATAGCACCATAGAAAAATAATAGTTTTGTTACTTTCTCTTGAAAATGTGGGGAGGCTAGTATGCAGAGTACAGCAATAAAAGCAAAAGTCCAAAAGTTGATTTTAAGGCATTCAGAACTGGAGAGGAAAAAAAAATGCCACCTTGAATTCCATAATAGTTTTCGTTTTATTTTCCCACCAGTGTTATTGGGTCTAATCAGTTTCTTGGCATAAACACTGTTTCTGTTTTAATGTCATAAGTATACTGGAAGCAAAATCTGAGGGAATAATTAGTGATACCTTATCTGGCTTGTTTGTTTTTTTTTTTAATCTCTGTTCTTTCTTAACTCTCTTGGGTTGTGGACAGAAATGAAAGGATCAAAACATTTTCAGTTTTTTAGCAAGGAATAAGGGCCAGAAATATTAGAATGTAATATCTTTTCTTACCTGTATTACACCAGAGAGTTTGAACAATTACTGCTCAATTTTTGCAGTACTTTGTCTTTCTGCATTACAGTACAAGCCAATTCCTATTCAGTTACAGTATAAAGAGATAAGACTGGATAAAACATCGGAAAAGTGAAATCCTAGAGATCTGAAAAGTAGGAAAACAACTTCACATAAATTAAGAACTTGATCTAAAACCTGAGCATAATTCATTCTCTATAGAAGTCAGATGATGTCATGATCAATCTGTGATTGTGCTTAAGGTCATACAGGGAATTTGTTCCAGTATTAGACACTGAGAGTTGATCTTCTGTCCCCATGCAACAGTTGCAAGAAAAATGATTAATCTTGGAGCCTAAATGATGGAGGTTATCAGGAGACAATAGATTCTTAACATCAGTAATGCCTGTGGGAGAGAGAACATTTTGGTCTTTATCTTGTCTTCCTTTTCTACCAGCTAAAGCTGTCCAGCTCTCTGATGCTTTTCAAAGCAACAGTGAGCACTCCTCTCTTTATCTCCACAGCTTTCTATTTTTTGAAAGGAAATTTTCCCCATTACAGTAATATGAGGTAGTTATGTCAGAAATTTAATTTAAGAGTTCTGATATACTATGTAGGATTGGCATGGGCATAATTACTTTTCTTCAAAGCATTAGTTATTTGCTGCTGGCCTGTGACAGCCGTTTGTTGCCCCAGTCTTTTTAACTATTGGTTGTACTGTGGGGCTGTATTTTGAAGGGACAGAAATAAATCTATATGAAGCATTTTAGCATTCAGCGTCTCTCAGGAGGTCCTTGTAAGACATTTGAATGAAACTTCATAGTCCATTTTTGTGTCCTAGTCTAAAAGCTTTATATACATTAATGTAAACTGAGCTTTATTCAAAGAGGTGCCATTCAAATGGCACTTTGGCATTTGCCTGTTCTTCCATATGCAAATTATCCATGCAAAGTGAAGTCTCTTACGGTTCATAATGCCAATGTATTGTTTCCCTGAAGAAAAAAAACATAAACCAAAACACTTTGCTGCCCATTCAGTAATTTTTATATATTTCCCACTTAACCCAATCCATTGTTTAAAAGGTAAAAAGAAACAAACAAACAAAAATTCATAGAACTGTTTTCTTACATTGCAACATTTTTACTTTGATGAAAAGAAATCAGAAGCTAAGAATATATGGATAATTGCTTTGCTCTTAAAAAGAAACATTGAGTCTAATATCCTACTAAGACTCCATTATACTTTGTTCTTTGTAAAACCTTGTCAAGAGGTGCTAGAAGGGAAATAGTAAGTGGAAAAGGTCTAACACCTCCTTTGATGTAGGTAGTTAAAAATAAGAAGCTGTTTCATTGGTTTCAAAAGGTCATCTTTTACAACTGTTACTAAAACACAGGCATTTATGCTGAAGTGATTCTTATGGAGATCCCCAGCATGATAATTTTTGACACAACAATAAAAACATTTATGTTCGACTAACACCTTTAATCCTTTAATTTGATTTGTGGCTATTTGAACTTTCAAAGTCTCTCAAGTTTTACTGTTGCAAGATCATACTGTTGATTTTTTTAATTTTTTTTTTTTACTTTCTTTTCAGTGGAAAATCATTGTAACTTGATGGAATTTTTATTGTTTCCCTGATTCCTAGGCTTGGAAGTAACTATTTAGCAATTCATTGCCTCTCTTTAGGGAAACCGGTGGGATGACACTTGAGTGTCAATTTTTAGGCATTTACTTTTTGAAGATTTTAAGGTTAGGATTTCAAAATCTAGATTAACCTTGCTTGGAGAACAAGAGTTTTCAAAGGTATAATCAGTGTGGTCGTGAGTTGTACTGTAGTTTTGCTCCAAGTGTATTTTTCTCCTGATTTTAATTATAAAGACAGGTTATTAAGTTCATTGCCCTAGCGATCGCTCTAGCCTACTATTTAAATTATTGTTAACAGTTTGGTAATGTGATCATGGGAAGTCTGACAGGAAAAAAAATTCTCTAACTCATGACAATATGGGTAGAAAAAGTTCATGGAGTAGTGGAGAGAATAACTGAAAGCAGCTAAGGTACAAGAAGAAAATTGCAGGTTTCATAGTCTAGGACTCTGAACTACTTAATTAACTAGTAGGTTTTGGTTTGCAGTTTGTCTTTCATGTCTTTAATTGATGGACATAGATTAACATGGCATTGGTATCTTCCATGACTTACAGATTTTCTGTATAAATTGCACCATTCTTTTCAATATTCTTGCACATACAGCAGCAGTTCACTGCTGACAAGTAGCAGAACTCTCTGAGAGAACAGCCAAAGCCAGTGTAGTCAGGGGAGTGAGAGCTTTGCTTCCCGGTATCCTTGGTGACTATTCATCACTTGTTGAAACATACATATATCAAACCTCTGACCAATTCATATTATATTAATATACTGGCAATCAGTTTTACTTCGAGTGGGTGGAATTTGCTGAGGCTAGTTTGGGGTTTAACACATGCTGATATTGCACCATGCATCAATGCAATTAAAACTTGTATGAGCCAAAGAATGAAACTCAAATTTGTATAATGATAATCTCTGCTAATAAGTCAATAATTTGGAAAACTAAGGTACTTCCTTATCAAAGTTTGTGGGAATTGCTCCACTCTGCATCTCAAGAAGTTTCATTAATGCTGACATTTCCTCTGAAGATTTAAAAAATCTGTTTGTAAATATGAATATTCTTAAAAAATAAATCAGAAGCAGCAGTTTAAATGTATAAAAGTGACGTGCCGAAAACAAACTCTACAAAGGTGAGTGAAAGGTTATAAAGCAGGTATGTTTATTACGGCAGCGGGTGCAAGGGGGATTGTTTCTCCTAACTTCCACACCAAAGTGTCCATGGAGCAGGTACTTATTACACCAAACCATGCATATTTAACAGAGTTAGCTACATATTCATTATATCAGGTTGGATTATTATAATTGGTTCTGGGAACTCATTATCATAGGCCTCCTCCCATTGGCACTTGTGCAATTCCGTCTGGTGGTCATAGGCCAGGGTCTTCGGGGTCTTTGGGAGGAAGGCTCTCAGTCTTCCTCGCAGTGTACTTTGTTGCGATGAGTCAGAGATCACAGGACTGGTGGGACGCTCTTCTTTATTCCTCCCTGTCTTGGAGTTAGTTTCCCTTATCTACAAGCCATGCAAGATGAGCTAAGGCCCATAAAGCTTGTCAAGCCTCAAGGCCTCAACATCCTGTCTCCTGTTTATCTCAGGAGGCCCCAGGGTGACAATGGCTGCTCAACTTGCTTCATTATCTTTCAAGCAGAACACTGTCCCCCTCACTTCAAAAGACATCCACATTAAGTTGAAGTCTTCTCAGAAGCTCTAAAAATGGGGCACCGGGGTGTGTTCCCATGAGAGCAGTGCAGAGCCTTAGCTGCCACTTGAAATGCTCACAAGAATCATGACTTGACCCTTTCAAAAGAGATTCATCCCTTCCTTTTCATAACCATAACTGCCGTTTTATAGTTAACTCCATGCTTAATCTCTGCCATTTCCTGGCACTTCTTTTGCTGGGAAGGTGGAATGCAAATTTTGAAGTACAAATCAGCATAACAGAAAGTTCCTGAAAGGATTTCAGTTATACTCTGTAATGGCATTCTGAAAGGAGAGTTTTACTGACCTTGGGGAATGCAAGTGAAAAATTGTTTTCAGAGAAATTGAACTTGTATTTTCTAGGAACCTTTAGATAAACCTTATGAGCCTTTGAGAACTTATTAGATGGGCATGGCTTTCTCATTTTTAAGCTTTTATCATCTAGTGGAAGCATTTTGAAGTAGTCCTGTAGATTTGTGTGTCAGGGAAAAGTCAATTACAGTCTTGAATTATTAGCAGTTAGAAGCTGATACATTGTCAGATAAATTCAGAGACCTCCAAATTAGTAACTTCATTGCAGAGCCAGAAATACAAAGCAAATACATGTGTCTAAATTTATTCCATTAGGATCTCACATTGCTTTTTACATGATTGTGTCCAAGTTATGAAGATTAAAAACCAGATATTAATTAAACACTGTTCAAATATACACTGTTGCAGGAAAATTACTCAGCTTTCTGTAAGGAGATGAATAATTGTATGCTGGAGAACTGATAAACTGATACAGGCAGAGTCCTAAGACATACTTGCATAGTACACTGATGCTCAATTTAGCCTCAGATGAGCTGTTATGTCTGCACAAAAGAGAGCAGTGCAGTTCCGCATAGATCTGCTATGGGCTCCAGAGTCCCAGCAGAGCAAAAGTCTAATAGTGCTCCCTTACTTCACTGGACTTGTCACAAAGCTGAAAATTGTGTGGCACTACTGCTTTGACTCCCAGAGCAAATTTAACTTCAAACTAGCTTGATTTTCTTTCTAAAATGGGGTACAACTGCTCTGTTCTGCATTATCATGTTATCATGGGCTTCTGTAGAGTTCCTGTAAATTGATATAATAGTTACTGCATCTGTGGTGGTTGGAAGGGTTTTGCATCTCCTGTTTTTCACTAGAAGTTAGTTTTGTGAGTTGGGATATTCTTAGTGTTGATACTACTAAGAGAGAACATCTAATCTTGTGGGCAATCATTATAGAAAATGTTTCTTCTTAGAGTTAATCATGCATCACATTTCTAGCCAGTGTGAATTACTCTAGCTTTAGTCAGAGGAAATGCATCCCTACAACTTAAAATAGGAAACAGAAATAAATGCCCATGAAAGCACCAAATTATAGAATTACAGAATCATAGAATTGTTTAGGTTGGAAAAGACCTCTAAGATTGAGTCCAACCATAAACCTAACACTGCCAAGTCCACCACTAAACCATGTCCCTAGGTATCATGTCTGCATGTCTTTACCTCCAGGGCTGATGCCTCAAATTAGGTACCATAGTCATTGCAGTTGTATAAAGATGTTTGACTTTGCAAAAACCTTATGTAATTTGATATGGTTTCTGTGAAACTTCGGTTAGATATTTATATCTTCTAAATTTGGAGACATTACATTGATTTCTGTGACCTGCTCAAGATTATCCATGGAGCAAGCAGAAGAAAAATTTGACCCTTCTATTTTATGCTGGGTTGAACACTACTGTATACCATCAAGCAGTTTACTTTTAATGTAGGAGTAATATACTAGATATTTCTGTAAATTTTTATATATATATATAAAAATTATAGGGTACTTGAAAGTTAGTTTTCATCAGACTTTTGTGGGAATAAAGATGGGCTTTAGTATGCATTTCTTCAGATTAGCTGAAATTTCTTTTTACAAGAGGAAAATCTTAATTTTCAGAAATATAGCTATATCAAACACTGCTTTATCTCTATTATTTGTTCATTTTCCTACAGATTTTATCCTTACAGTTCCTCCCACAGAAGTTCTTGAACCTGAAATGTCAGTGTATATTTTGTGATGATACAGTGATTCCATTTCAAATGCAGTATATTTTATGTCATGCAGTGCTTGAAAATACCTGTTTATGAACATGCTTTCAAGTGATGGAGAGTATCATATATACACACGATAAACTATACTGACATCCATTATTATGATGTATTATTGTTTAGAGGACTGTTGTGCTTGGCTGGACTAATGAGAATTTGGGGTTTGCTGGTCACTGCATTAATAATAAGAAGTGAGCCAGTCTCTGCACTGAAAAGGCCACAGCCTGGGTAACAAGATATGACAAGAGTAACAGTGTCATATTATGTAGCCATACACTTCACAGTGAGAAAACTGCATTATCTTGTAAATTAAACATGTGACTGTATTAAAAAAGTTAGCAGTAATTTCTGAATTCATGTTGAATTCACATTTTTTTCTCGTCAAGCCTGGAAAGAAGCTAGGTCCCATAAAAGCTGTCTTCTGGTGCATTGTAGTGGGTCTGGCTGAGCTGCTTTTCCCCATCCTGCCCCCCATCCTCTGGTGCCGTGTGAGCACTGGCAGTCATAACACGGGTGTGTTATCAACACCCTCCAGCTCCCAGTGCTGCAGCATGAGGGCAGGATGGGGGAGAAGATACAGCCAACCTGAGCTGACCAGTGGGATATTCCATACCATATGACGTCAGCTCAACTATAAAGGGAGAGGGCAGGAGGAGGATGGGGGGCATTCTGCTTTGTCCTCCAAGTGGCTGCTACGTGTTCCTGGAGCCCTGCTTCCTGGACTCGGCCCGACATCGCCTGTGGACGGGAAGTAGAAAATAACACCTTATCTATCATAACCCACACCCCTTTGCTTTGTGTCTTATTCTCTCCCTGCGTGCTGTGCTGAAGGGGGTCGGGGGGAGTGATAGAAGGGCTTGGTGGGCACCTGGTGCCATGCCGGGGTCAACCCACCACATGCATTTTAAAATCTTAGTATTTGTGGTCCAAAACCAGTCAGTGTCAGCTGAAGGTATGGATCTGTCTGGGTAGCTGTGGAGCCTGAGTGAAGAATGATATCAGACGAATCACAGGAGCCACTTCTAGGTACAGTTTCAGTATCAGCAAACTTAGTATCAGCAGTGTCAGCACCTCTCTCCACTCCATTTCCAGCCCTGTCTCCTCACGGGCCTTGGGCACATGCTGTAGGTAGCTCTCTCTGCAGGCCTCTCTCCTCCTGGATTGACCCTGACTTGGCTTATCCTTTTACCCCTCCTGGGACTGTCACAGGTCCTATGCCCATCCCTAGCCCAGTCCTGCCTGGGTGTTGCAGAGCTGGCTTCACTCAGGTGGTGCTGGCCTTCCCTTGCAGAGCAGCCCCACTCCTGCTGCTTCCCAGCACAGCTCCATGGAGCTGTTTTGCTCTTACTGGGTAATGTCCCTTTTCCTCCTGGTGTCTGCCAGATGATGGACATATGTACACCCTGTTTGGAGTGCGCTTGCTCTTCCAGCATGAAGTTAAACTTCACGTTTGCTTCCTTTTGTCTATTTTTCTTTCTGTCAGAAAATCTGGTATCACTTCTGATACTTCTGTCACAGGTTTCCTCAAATACCAGTTCTGGGATGTTGGTGTCTGCCACTGGAAAGAGCCACTTTCTGATAGTGGCAACTTCCTTAATTTTGTGAACGTATGTGGTGTACCAGAGTTAGCACTGAGGCACCACAGAGTTGTCAGTCTCCGTAAACAGGAGCTTGAATCTTCAGAGAGTGTGATAGTCTGTAATCTTGCTTTGTACCACTGGCTCTAGGGCAGTCTTCCCTAGCTAGCTCCGACATGGTGTAAGAGGAAAGAGATCACTTGCAATGCCTGAAGCTTGTGTAGGTCCTTCCCTATGTTTGATTATATTTGCAAGCTATAGAAAAACAAATAGTCTTACCTTCATTTCCTGTTGGACTGACATTTATCTAGGGAAAGACACAATGTTTTTCTCTTACAAAACCCATTCCTAAACTGTTGGGGATTTTTTCCAAAAAATCACTCCCATAACAAGTCTGCAAAGCCTGTGTGTCCCTTTTCTTAACTGCACATATAAACCATACACTTCTGTTCTACCAGTTGGCTACAAAGCCACCTATTCTAGGTGACATATTGAAATTTTACTCCTCTAAATAATATGAAAAAACCTGCTGTATTGGCAATATCATACTGGTTTCATTAAGAGACTCCTTATGTCATCAAAGGGTGGAGACAATTTTGATTTTCTAGTCAGCTTGTTCTCGTTTGCTTTAGAAGTCTTGCGCTGCTAATTAGCAGCACACAACATGTTTCTATATACAGTGACTGAGACAAACAAGGACCTCCTCATCCACAAAAGAGTATCTGTATTTTATATTCCTTCTCCGTTGCAACTGTTTACACTTTATTTCATGTTATTGAGCATGAAAGATTAATTACTTTTTGCATTATTTTCTATATTATATCTTCCATTGTGATTCATTATCTTCCCAAGGAAATCAACACCAACAATAATTTTTACTTGGTAATTTCACAGACTGAGAAAATGGTGGCTTCTTCAAAGTTAGGGTAATATTCTATTTAAGCTTGAGAAGGCTGGTTCAGTTTTAACTGCAGGATGAATAATATGAAGTAGCTCTTCATAGGCTGAAAAGTACAATGAAGCTTAAAACAAACAGAACTCAGCCTTATGGTGTATTACAGTGCCAGATTCTGCTGTGGAATAGAAAGATGTAAATGCAGAAGAACTCCAGCTATTTCAACAGATAAATTCCAGATTTACTCTGTCAGTGCTGTCAGATGGATCTAACTCTGGGTTCCTTCATTAGTATGTGTCCCTGGTGATGAGATTTTCTAAACCCCTCTGATAAGAGCCTTTGGCTCAGCATGTGCTGTGCATGTTTAAGGAACCTATAATTACATTTCTAAAAATGGAGTCTCTGTAATTCAGTACTATGATGTTTGTTTCTTTGGTGAATTTCACCTGGCAGCTTTCTGGAAGAAATTAAAAATAAGAAACCACAAATGCTGTATAATTGAAGAGAACTGTATTCTTTAGTGAAATAACATTTATAGTATATATAAGTGTAAATTATTTTAAAAATATTCAATATTTTCATAATCCTTGTGCTTAAGAGGTGGAATGAGCATTAACTAGTTCATATCCTTTCCACTCATGGTTTATGAACATTTACAAGTAAGATCCAACCAAAATGTCTCCTGACATATCCTACGATCCCCTTAGAGAGTCACATCTCTTGGCTGTGATCCACAAATCATCCATCATAACCTCAAAAATTTTGCCCTTTTAAATTATATTAAATTATATTCACAATGCTAGCAACTCTAAACAACCTAGCAACTCTATAAAAGCTGGGGTTTTTTTCACACTTTAACCCACAGGACTACTTTCATAGAAGAATCCAAGCTAGACTCAGAGGCCTCAGAAAAAAATAACTGGAAAGTCATGAGAGACAGAGCATCCTTCTTAACCAGTTGTCTCTGTAAACCAAGGAAGGGGAGAGAGAAAACCCAGAAACAAACGAAGCCGTAAGGATGAGAGGACAAGTGTGAGTTTAGTGCTGTAGTTAAAAGCATTCAAGGATTCTTGCTGTATTAGCTATGAGAAAACAGTGTGAAAAATGTCTGTCTGGAACACCTAGAGAGCTCAGTTGTTAATGTAAGGCTCAGTTGTTAATGTAAGGCCCTGCAACATCAGCACTTTCTCTCATAGCAGCTTATCAAAGGTTATAGCCTTTACTGCAGTTTAAACCTTTCTTTGATATCCCTACACTGCACAAGATAAGCACGCTCTTGTGCCATAAGAAAGACTCCCTAATGAAAAAGAATGCCACTGGCCACAATTGCACTGGAAGGCATCCCTTTAATAGTAAATTACTGAAAAATTTGCTTGCCTCATTTCCTCCTTCTGTGCCTTACAAAGAATGGGTGAGTTTGTAATGGCTTTTCTTAATACTGGAAGCATTTCCTCTTGATCTTGTTTTTGTGTTCTTCAGAAGGCAGAATAGAACCATGAGACTTAGGATGCATGTCAGCATATTATCCTCTTACTGCTTCTTTTCCTTTTTTCTTTCTTTCTTATGGAAGGTTGTCAAAGATGTGTGGCATTGTTCCCATTTGCTGTTGTGGTTTCAGTAGGCAAGAATTCAATTTTAAACAAAAGGAAGCACAGAGTAAATGGAAAATCACATATAATACCTTGATGAGAAAGCACTGAGTGCCTTTATACCATGCTGTAACAATTACCTGACAGAACAGCAGCTGTAGCATTCACAATGACTACCTTAGACATTCAAAATTGTTCCATGTGTTTAAAACTAACAATTATATAGCTGCCTGTGCTACAGAATGCAACTTCTGCATCAGCCTTTTGGTTTAATTTTTCTATTCTTCCACAGGATCTCTAGCAATAATAAAAATGAACAATAATAAATCATAATAAGTAAAAAAATAAAGTTCTGTTTAATGGAAGAAACAAAGAGTTGGAAGAGAAAATACACAGTTTTGTAGAGAATTAGATAAAGAGGAAATTTACTACTCACAGGTAGCTTTCACAAGCTGCATGTCCTCAGGAGCAACTTCTCATCAGGAAGTTTCTGTGTGGAGAATTTCAGTGATGGATAGAGCTTGTCCTGACCTACAAGAAAAATGTAAAATTCATACAAGCACAGTTACAGTTACAGTCCTGTGGTATTGTGTAAATAGATACAGGATACAGATATGTATTAATTACTTTTATAACTGTTATATAAAGTACAGCATTGAACGGTAAGAACTGTCAGCAGACCTGGGAAAAAAAAAAAAAAAAAAATAAATAAAAAAAAAAAAATCCCTGCCAAGAATAATTGAAAGTTATTAAATGCAGCAAAAATATTCCAAAAATATTTTCTTTTCACCTCTGTCTGATAGTGTGCTACTAGATTTCTATTAATAGAAATTTGTAAACATATAGTCCTTCATCATCATATGCGTAGTCTACTTCAATCCATTCTGTGAAGCAAGATCTTTTTCTGGTGTTACCAAACAATCTTTGGCCACCATCGCACATGATCAATCAGACTGTGATATTTCCCATCATCAGTTCTGCTTATATATTTTTCCTGCAGAGTATTACACTGGTAACACGGACCTTTTTCCTCCTGATAGTTACATACTTGGGTGCTCATTGTATAGTTGGACATTCGCTACTGTCTAGAAAAATGGAGTCATTTCTCGAAAAAAAATATTTATAGTTTTCCTCCTGAAGTCTTACTTCTGTGGCTCACTTGAACACACTATTCATATTATTTACTAAGAAACTATGTTGACTTTACCCTTGGAATGGCACAGAGGGCTTTTTGTTGTTGTTGGTTTTTGGGCTTTGTTTTTTTTTGTGTGTGTGTTTTTTGTTTGTTTGTTTTTTACAGTACTTATTTTCCTGTTAGGAACAAATAAAGAGAAATGAATACTAGGAAAGGTATGTATTATATAGAGATACTGCTCATTGCATTCTGACTCCACCTATCACAGAAAAGAAGCTGAATCACAAGTACATATTTTTTTCATATTACAAACATGTTTTTATTAAGATAACTCTTACAAAGTCAGTCTCTACTTGCATGACCAGAACACTGGTAAGAAAATCTTCCTTCATATAGTTTGTGTTTACTCCGAAGCAAATAAAGACAATGCATTTCTGCATTTCTAGGTGCAGCTCTAAAAAGTTAATTTAAGGAAACTTCATTTTGAAACAACAAATTTTGGATGCCTGGTAGCTGGCAGGGTTATGTTTATGTCATCACTGACAAGAGAAAGGTGGGAATTGAATTCCTGTCAAGAAGCAAATGCAGGTTGCAAACATTTAACAAGGCATTCTTAATAGTCAGAGTAAAGATGTGTAGAAGTGAATTCCTGCCCATACAAATCCTATACGGTGCCAGGCAAAACAATTGTCTTCTTGGCAGTACTAAACTAGAGCATTTATTATGTGGGATAGTAGAAACAAAAAATTGCATTTTCTATTAGGATACAAAGTTAAGGATTGATACCTATCATTCATAAATACAAGAGGTTTGTTTTTTTCTTAATATAAACTAAGATTACATGAAAAAGGAGAAACTGTAGTCTTAATTATGATGTTAGTCTGCAGGTGTAATTTCAACATTGCATGCTTATTGTAAATAGCACCCTATTTTTATTGTGATAGAATAATTTGCTTTTACACAGCTAAGAGGAAAAGGATTTGAGTGTTTTTCACCCCATTAGTAGTCCCCATTATTTTTTATTTGTATTTCTTTTGTTGAGGGATGTTTCAATATGGAGTGAAATGACTGTTGTCATGAAACAACATTGCACTTTTAATAACAGTCATTTAGACAGATGCATACTTCTTGCTGTGAAGAAATGACTAAGTGATGTCACCTCAGGACAGTGTATACTGAGGGCTGTGCAGAATCACATCATCTCTTACGGAGCAGAAAAGACTTTCTGGCTGCAGGCATCTCCTACACTGTAGGGATTAGTTTAGTTTCTCACCAATGTCTTCAGTCAGTGCAGAGAGGAGGTAGAGCCCAAGCCCCATATCCTGCGGGTACGTAATTTTGGAATTACTGGGCAAACTGAGAAAGGATTATTTGTACAATGGTGTCATTTATTGAAAATAAAGGCTGCAAGAGATTATTTTCAGGACAGTTTGGGGGATAAGCATAATGTAGTCTAAGGGTTTTGGTGACCTGAATAAAGAAATGGATTCAGAGCAGAGAAGTTGGCTGGGTGATCAGGTCAATATTAAAGTGTGCTCTAAGGTGTTAGAAGCCATGCATTTCACCCACATCATGTTTGGAAGGGCTAAGCTGAGGCTGATGCCTGACCATTTAAATTAGAGGTTTAAATCCTGACACGATGGGATAGGCTGAAACTAGATTTCTCAACTATCAGTATAGAAGTGAAAGCTAAAGTAATGAGAAAAAGTCAAATGTCTTTAAAACATTTGCATGGGAATGAATTAGTATATCCTTAAATTAAAGGGAGAGCTGTGTTTTTTTGTGTTCCCCTGTGGTTTGATTGTTTTTCAAAGATAGGTTGAATTAATAAGAAAAGTATTAACCTAAGATTCCTTATGAATCTCTTTACAGCCATTCTCAAGATCAGAGTGTATAATTTTCAAAACAGCATGTCGAGAAATATATGGAAGATTTGAATGTTTTGGGTCTGGGAGCCTTTTTGGGCTGCTTTCAAACTGTGGTATGGAGAAAAATGTCAATGTGCAAATCCTCCAGTTCTTCTTGAAAAAATGCTACCTGCAGTTTTCGCCAGATGTATCAAACTGAGCATTATGCTACAGGACAATGCTAAAACACCTTTACTCAGAGAACCGGGGTGGCAAACATATATAACCTTAGATGATAGTATGCAGCATTGAATAACTCAGTGACTCCAATGTTAAACATAGGAGAATCACAGAATCACAGGATGGTGGGGTTTGGAAGGGACCTCTGGAGATCGTCTAGTCCAACCCCCCTGCCAAAATAAATTCACCTAGATTAGGTCACACCGGAATGCATCCTGGCAGGTTTTGACAGTTCCTAGAGAAGGAGATTCCACAATGTCTCTGGGCAGCCTGTTCCACTGCTCCATCACCTTCACAGTAAAGGTTTTCCTCATATTTAGGTGGAATGTTAAAGTATATTAGATGACGTTCACCCAGATGGACTTCCTGCTTTTGCTACTTGCAGTATTCCTTCACTTCTCTCTGAGTGAGTTTCTAATGATCAAATAAGTACATTTATTTTAGTGTTTTTCTTCCTGAAGTGGTTTGATCCTATCAGGTGCACTTTGTGAAAAGCCAGTGGAATTGGAAAAGTTCATAGCAAAGCAAAACAAGTTGTTTTGTTCCTGCTCAAAATTTAGAAAGGAAATTTGCAAGGAACTTCAAAGTGTCCAAACAGGAAATTCTTAGTCATTTATGGAAAAGATTTACAAGGCAATAAGCTCTTACTGCAACATGCAGGAATGAGGACAAGGAAAGATGACTGAAGATGTATTTGGTTAACCTAAATAGAGAAAACAAATATGTTGTGTACCCAGAAGGCTTGAGATAGAGAAGACATAGAAAAAAAATAGAATAACCCCACAACCTTTAATGATTCAAAGCAGCACTGCCTTCAATGTCACCGCTGTAAAACAATCAGGTAAAAACAAATGGGCCTGTTGGGGAAGAAAAGCCTCTTTTCCTTTGTTTCCTGTGTTGTTTGATCTGACTTAGGGCTGGGAGTTAATTTCTGCCGTGCTTCTTACGCAGAGAGAGGTACGCTGTTTCCCCCACATGTCTGCTGTACTTTAAAAGAAGGACACGATAGATGTGTAGGGAACCACAAGTGCTACTTTTTATCGTTTCCTGGAAGGACCAAGTGGCTGGGATATGTAAAGCACAACAAAAGCCTGAGCTTCCTAACTTACTGGCTAGCAAGTCTTATGTTACTCTTTAGAAGTCAGCACTGCACATGAAACCCCTGCAAATACCGGTATATGTTTTACAAGACAAAGTGTTAAGACCTCCAGAACATTTCTTGCTAGGGTGTGATTTCTACACTGCCCTTTACCTTATGCTTTAAACATATACACGGCAAGATGAGTGTTTCAGTGCAGCATAGGCAAAATTAGCCATTTACATTTGACCTTGAGATGATAGCCAATTATGTGAACAGGGTTCAGGATTCAGCACATGCCAGCAGCTAGAGTACAAATAATTAGGGACTTTCCAAGTACAATTTTTGATAACTTAATAGAAAAGATCTTAGATAATGCTTGTCACCGCTGAGTTCTCAGTCCTCAGTTTAGGCCAGTTATAAGGATACCTTTAAGTAGTTCCAAGCCATGTTTTCCTTTTGCTCTATATACTTCACAGAAAAACTTTTAACAATGCAAAGTTGTCGATGTTGCATTTTTAGTGTGCAATTAACATTTGTGGCTATTTTAAACTCTTGTACACAGAGCACTTGAATTGTTACACATTCTCAGATGTGGCTTGGGGGAAGTGAAGGATTTGAGAGTTGGAAGAAAACAGAGGAAGCGATAAACTGACTGAATTTGAGATAGAATACATATGGCATAATTTCACAAAGTAATGTTTGTCTAGAATTTTGCATCCCTAGTCTTATTTTATGAGAAAATTTTCCTTTTTTCCCCCCTTCTTTTTCTTCCAGAGTCCATTATCTTTTGGGCTTTTCATTCTCATATACAGTATACAGCCCTCCTTCTTCACTCTCTAGTTGCAGATTTTGTGCACTGCCATAACAACAACTTTTCAGAAAGCTTCCTTTGCAAGGATGGTTGAGGAATGCTGAGCTGCTCTGACTGCATATCTGTGGTCCAAATTTATGTGGCAATTTTAATGGGAATGAGTGTGAAGTAGCATACTAGTGCTCAGCCTGAAAAAAGGATTTGTTTTGCTTGCCTTTACAGTTTGAGAAATTAGTCTGGGATAAAGTTCATTGCTTGAATTCTGGCCAGATTCATTGAATGGTCTGTGGTGAGGACTGGGAGAAGGGTGGGAAGGAGGAAGAGAATGTGTGTGTGTGTGTGTGTGCGCACGTGTGGGAGAGAGAAAACACAAAATGTTTCGTTTTGACATTTCAACTTGCTGTTTTAAAATGAATCCTCAATCTCAAATGTGGTTAAAATAAAACAAAACATAACAAAAACCAGCCAGCAACAAGAAAACTAAACAAACACCCTTTAATTCTTTAGCTCCAGCAGAGAATGTTTACTTTGACTGAGAATTACGATCTGAGGGGATAGGTAGAATAGCATTTCTGTAAGTAAACAAAAACCCTTTATTTTTATATCTGTCCAAAATACAATTTATTTTTTTTTTAACAGCAGACAGATCAACACAATCAGTTATTTGCAAACCTTTAGCTGCAATATTAATTTTATAGTCCTAATGCTAAAAACCTGTTTCTACCCTGAATAGTTTATTCTTAGTAAATTGTATAATTTACTGTAGACATAAATTAGTGTAGCTCCATTGCTTAGTCTTGCAGAAATTTATTGCAACTAAAAGTATCATCTGGTGAAACTCTCTGGAGTACTTTGACCTTCAGATGAGACACAGAGAGCGTGAGGTGCAAAGGTGCTGGGTTTGGTCAGAAGTAACATTTTATTTTATTATCTTTATAAGACCGCAGAACACAAAGCTGGTCTGGGTAGCAACATTAAAAATAAAAGGTGGCATCTGGAATTTAGCTTTAGTCCTTTATATAATTAAGGATATAGAGTATCCTTTGGCTTGGTTATGAAGTACAGCACAAAGCTACCCTGCTAACTGTATTTGTCATTGTTCTGGTGACAAAGTTAATTCAGAATGAATTAACTTTTTCATGCTAAATTGTCCACAAAACAGTATTAAAGGTGGCTTTGTTTGTACTGCCAGAACAGCAGTTTTCCTAGCAAATTTTATCGACATAAATGAAATACTCAGCTTGATGACTGAGGCACAAGAGAAAGCCTTGCTTGGCTTCAGGCTCTCATCACTGTATTGTTGAAACTATAAATTTCTATGAAACTACATTAATTAATATGGACACAAACCCTAGGAATTTCAAGCTGGCATTTTTACCTGCCTGATAAATGCTCTTGAAGATCATTGCCTTAAGATAATTTCTGCATAGAGACACCTCATCATGCTAACTCCTCCTGCTCTAGTGCTTTTGGATGGGGATAAAAAAATAGTCATTTTCACAAAGGGAATCTAGAGAACAGCTTATACTCTTGATAGTTGATGTGACAACATAGTTCATTGGTTGGACCATTGCTAGGAGTCCAGCCTAGTGCTGAATTAGCAGTAATGAGGAATAACTGCCTCTGGCTTTTCCAAGCCAACTGCCTCTGAACCCGTCTAGGTATCCAGAGGCAACCTGCCTACCGCTGCCTCCCCATAGGTGCTCTCAAGCAATTAGAATCATACCTAAAAAGGAATGAGGCAATGAGCCAGCCCTGCCCTTGTCCCTGTACTTGCTGTTGTGCCCTGGGAGAATAGGGAGGAATCCAGTTTATTTCTTGAACTTTTCTACCTGTCTTCAGAACAAAATGATGACAGAAGCCCTAAGGTAACACCTGCCACACTGAAGTATTGTCAAAAGTGAGGTTTTCTTCAGTGGTTTGTAACGGCATTAAAAGAGATACCGTGATTAGCTGTGAAGAGGTGTCTCATGAATATTGTAGTGAAGGAGATTTCCTGTAAAGGAGACTAGAAAACAGAATGTCCTGTTGTATCCAGTGATGGCACAGTCTTTTCACAGAGTCGTAGAATCTTAGAATGCCCTGGGTTGGAAGGGACCTCTAAAGGTCACCTAGTCCAACCCCCATGCAGTAAGCAGGGACATCCTCAACTAGATCAGGTTGCTCGGAGCACCATCAGGCCTGACCTTGAATGTCTTGAAGGATGGGACCTCCATCACCTCCCTGGGGAACCTGTTCCAGTGTTCTACCACTTTCATAGTATAGAACTTCTTCCTAATGTCCAACCTAAATCTGCCCTTCTCTAATTTAAAGCCAATTGCCCCTCATGCTATTTTTTTTTTATTATTTTTATTATTATTATTTTTCATTTCCTTGGTTTACAAAAGGAAATGCATGCAGGGCATAATTTCCCACAGTAACTAGTGCAAGCCCCACTGCTCCCAGTTGGATTCCTGTCAGGATGCTTGTTCTCCTTAACTCCCACACTGTCTTGAAGCAATTTGCTATGCAGCCAAGTTCCTATTCCACAAATGTTTGGATAACTTTGGCACATTTATCAGTTTACTAACTCACAGTTGGATCCATTTCAGATATTATAGGAGAGGGTTCCTCTGCCCTCCACCAGCACCATACTTGTATTTGGTTTGGATTTCTTGGAAATATATTTGCTGAAACCAAATTGTTGAGCAAAATTTACACTTCTGTTTTTTACTGGAAACGAATGTTTTCTCGTGGTTGCGAAAGATGCCTTCTGACGTTAAAATAATACTTTTTGTTAAAAATGAATTCTTGTTTAGAAAATGTAATTTATCTGTTATAAGTTATTGGAACTAATTTCAGTAATCTAAAGCATTTGAAAATTTTCAGGTTTCTTTCCTGATTTAATTAATATTGATGTCAAAGAGCACTTGGAAATTTTTTTAACTTCTACCACCAATTTAAGAAAATAATTTTCAGAATTGTCACCTAATGAGGAGATTTTCTTTCTTTTTTTTTTTTTTTTTACACTCCATTAAAAATCAGTGCCAAGTTTTATCTTTGGAATAAATAATGTGAAATTATGAAAAATAAACCAAATAGGAAATGTTAAGGTAAATGTGAAAGTCATGTTGAGTTCACATTTTTCTCTCTCCAGGTTTGCTGAATGTCTCGCTGTGATCTTCATTATTCAGCCTCTTTCCAAGTGGAGCTGACTAGGGGACAAGGCTGATTAATCCCTGAAGCAACAACACAGTTCATCCCAGCAGTCAAATCAATAACAACAGACTGAAGGTTAGTTGCTAAATGGGATTAGGTCTAATGTTATGGGGCTGTAGAGCTACACATCTCTTAAGAGGTTACATTTTCCCAGCATCTTTCCTTTAGAAAGCCTAATCATTCTAGCAGAGGTGAATGAGTCCTGCTTCTTCTGACAAGAATAATCGATACATTCTTCAGCTTAAGTACCCTGGGATATTAGTTAAACAAACATCCAATTCTGTATATCTAAAGTGTTAATAATAAAATGAATAATGGTCAGTTTAAATGTCGACTAGAACTGAATTAAAACTTCCTTTGTGGATACTAGCTTCCCTCTACACAAGGCAAACACCAGTATCTTCTACTTTGTCAAATAACTACAGTCCTTGGTCAATTCTTTGAAAAAATGGAATAATTCACCTGGAACTGTCACGTGTTGTGATGCTTTATTAGCAGCAGTATACTATATTCACTTAGGTCCTTAAACCCTTGTATGATTTCATGCTGCCCTCAATTATATGTTTTAAAAATGCTAATAGGAATCTGGGGACAAGGCACTAAAAAAATGCCTGTCATTTTTCAGGCTTATCATCATGTGGCATAGTTCCTATTTTAAGTTAGAACATCCCCAAAGGCAAGCTTTATCAACTGCCAGATACCTCCACAGGCTCTTCAGGTTGGTGAAATGGGGGAGTGACCTGCCTAAGTATTTCTTACATTAATTATAGTCCCCAAACACTTACACTAGGGAATAGTAGGGCATTGCTTTGTAAAAGTCACCAAGAATGAAATTCAGAATGATGCCCCTGTGCTTGGCACTGGTCAGGCCACAGCTTGAGTACTGGTTTCAGTTTTGGGTGTCACAGTATAAGAAGAACACTAAGGTGCTGGAGTAGGTCCAGAAAAGGGCAATGAAGCTGGGAGAACATGTCTTATGAGGAGCAGCTGAGATTATTTAGTCTGGAGAAGAAGAGGTTGAAAGTGAAGCTTATTGCTCTCTATAACTGCCTGAAAGGAGGTTGTAGTGAGGTGGGTGTTGGTCTGGTCTCCCAAGTAACAAGCAATAGGATTAGAGGAAATAGGTTTAAGTTGTGCCAGAGCAGGTTTAGATTAGGTATTAGGAAAAATTTCTATACTGAAAGTGTGGCGAGGCATTGGAACAGGCTGCCCAGGGAGGTGGTGGAGTCCCCATCCCTGGAGGTATTACAAAAATGTGTAAATGTGGCAGTTCAGCACATGGTTTGGTGGTCAGGATAATGTTGGGTATTTGATGATCTTAGAGGTCTTTTCCAACCTTACTGATTCTATGATTCTGTCTTCAACAGATTGTCCTGAGTGTAGACAGGCAGCTGGCTCAAAAGAAGAGTTGTCGTTAAGGACGATGCTAGGAAGTAATACAGTTAAAAATCAGTTGGCTTAATTTGTTTGTTTGTTTGTCATTTTCAAATAAGCAAATGAGAAAGCATGTGTTAATCATGGTAGGAACATTCCAAATTCATACCACTTTCTTCAGTAACTTGTAAAAACAAACAAACCAAAAACCACCACCAAAAACCCCACAACTTTTAGCAATAGAACTACTTTAAGATGTGCTGAAGGATGGAGTGAACAAACCACTAGATGACTTTTCTAAATGCAGATTGCAGGCTTGCTCGTTTTTGCTGTTATTTTGATTATGATGATCATTTCATGACATCAGCAAACAGTTAATATTTATAGTGCTGTCTGCATGCCATACAATGGTATATGGTGGAGAAATTAATTTGACCTCTTCTGAATTGTCATAGCTGTCCGTTAGCTAAGGATGAGATCCTGTTGAACCATAACTATAGCTTGCTTTTTCCCTTGAAACATACTAAGTTAATCTGTAGCATAAGTGTAAAGTATTTTCATTTCCAAATACTTCATAGTGATTAGTGGCCCCAAGTAAAGGGATGTACTTATCTCTGTTGCTTTTACACCAGGAGGAACTATTTAAAACAGCACAAAATCATTGTCCTGGTTTTGCTGGGACAGAAATATAGGCCCACCATAGTCTGCAGGCCATTAGCAGTTTGGTGTCAGCCAAGACAGGTGAACTGGGTTGACTCTCAGGTGTACCCTATACCAGAAACGTCATGCTCAGTATAAAGGTGGCATTTTGCTGAGGATGGGGGTTGTCTGTTGCCTCTGTCTCCTGCCTGTTCATTGTGACCATAGAATGTTTGTTGGGCTGAGTATAATTTTGTTTGCTTAGTATTATTTCTGCTGTTTCATTAAATCTGTTTTCATTTTGACTCATGAGTCTCTGCTCCTTGGTGGGAGAGGGGCATTGGGTGATAGAGCAACTGCTATAGTTTAGCTCCAGATATGGGTTAAAAGTAGACAGTTTGTTGGTACCCAGCATTTGTTTGGGGTCTGACTTAAATAGCTCACGTGGCAGGATTACAGACTTTTAATTTCAGACTCCTGAATGATTAAAGTTTTAATGGATTTGACTGAGATGTTACGAGCATTCATCATGTTGGTGATGTGCATTGCATGGTTGCTGGGTGTAGTTCTCTGGTATTTGTTTCTAGAGTTGCTTTTGAAGTCTGGGCAGCTTTACTGCTGTTTGTTACTGGGTTTGTGCAGTTTATTGCTTCTGAGTGTGGGGTTAAAGGTGCTGCTGTGCTGTGTTCTTTGACACTAGGTTATAGTATTATAAATTATTTTGTAATTACAAGGATTTCTTATTTCTATGGAATGGTAGTGGGCTAAGAAAATTTGGCATACCCTTGGGATGCTTCCACCACCTTGATCATATCGTTAGGCCTTTTGAATGACTTTCAGCTCTTGGTCTTGCTTAGAGCAAACTATTGGTATAGAGGTGGATATAGTGTAGGTGTTGCAACCTCTGCAAAGGATCCTGATGCTATTTTCAGTCCTTGTGAGAAGCACTGTGGCTACTCAGCCTCTGGGTGGTGTGTCTGACCTAGGGACTCAACCAGGGCAATTATCAATTGTTCCTGTAGAGAAGGGGAAATACACAAAAAGAGCAGGTCCTCCAGGGACATCCCAGGCAGAAGAATTGGAGGTGACCCTTCAAACTGTAAGTTGTGAGACATACATAAAGATTACAGTTGTCACAAAGGTGAACGACTTGTTACTTGGCTTCTCTGATGATGGGATAATGGAGCTGATAGTTTGGACTCAGAAGGTAGAGAAGCTAAGCAGATGGGATTGATGGCTAGGGAAGTTGGTATTGACAGAGTCTTGCAATAGAGGAGCATCCTCTTTTCTCTCTGTAGGTAGCTACTGTTGAGTGTGAGGAACAGGTATCCCTTTAGAGACGATGTTGTATATTGTCTGGGCAAGTGGACAGCTTCTGAGAGAGGTGTGAGGAATCTTGCAGGAGCTGATTTTGCTGATCTGGATGGCCCGTGGACACCATTAGATCCAGATGAACTCAGAGTTACCAGACCTACTTGGTACAAATGGGTACTGAGCACATCACCATGATATGCCAAAACTTTAGCATTATTTAGCTGAACAGATGATGAGGCACCAACAGTGGGTAACTTGGGCACTTGACCACAGCAATATGCAGATAATCTCTTTTTCTCCCCGTGGGTCAATGTATCTGCTGTTGAAACACCATCTGACAAATCCGTGGAATTGCTTGGTAAGATGTATGAAATTTTGTCCTGGATGGAGGATCGGTTCCACCTCCCACCTGCACTAACAAGTGTCTCAGCTGTCAGGTGGAAGAGTTCTCCTGTAAGGTCTGCTCAAGAGAGACTGTACACACCACAAGGCATGCTGTGGTTTTTCCTGTGTAACCACAGGGCAGACATGAGAAAGTGTGATGGAAAACCTACTTATGATCCTAAAGGCACACATATGTGGATTGCAAGGCAAAACAACCACAAAAGCGGTCTCTTCCAGGAGAAGTGCTACTCCAGTTTCTAGTGGCCACCCCCCAAAGAGTGTAGATGGGCTTCAGATCCTTATTTATGAGATGTAACAGTGATAAGGGTGTAGTCCATGTGAGCTACTTGGATGCCTGTGTGTTCAAAATCAGAGGGGTCTTGCCTCCAGCAAGGTGGAGGAGAGGAAATCACAGTTTATTTGACTGTGTGGGTTTGATGGCCTGGCACATCAGAACCAGAGGAAAATAATAATATAGCAACTGCTATAGTTTAGTCCCAGATTATGGTTAAATGTAGACAATCATCCAGAAAATGACTTAATGCATACACCTGCATATAGGAAATTATCTTTGTTGAATTTATAAGCCACATCAGTCTTTTCATGGAGCTCTAATATTGACAAAGGTTTTAATACAGGGATGTATACAGAATCTCTTCCTGGGCATGTTGTGTGGCCACCTTCTTCAGTTTGCCTTTGAGGAAAGCACAACATAGTATCAAAATGACACCCTCCACTCTCCTCAAAAAAAAAAAAAAAAAATAAACAAAGGGAAAAAACCACAAACAAAAAAAAAAAAAAAAAAAATTAACCAAGGGAAAAAACCCCAAGTGAGACAGAGTGAAATCTAATTATATTGTGAGTAGAGAGGTTTTATATTCTGAAGAGTGTGTTCATGCATCTATAACATGCTTGTAACAGTAATGCTAACTGGGGAAGAGGAGTACTAATAAATAAATACCTTTTTAATTGGTAGGTACATAGATGGGATTTCTTGAATTCAGTAACTGTTTACAGTCCTGCCTTATGAAAAAAATGCAGTGTTAAAAAAATTGCAACACATGATGCTTTACTTAAGAACTGCTACCACCGAAAGCAGAAACTAAAATACAGGATGGTATTTAGAATCACCATGTAAGGATATGTCACTGCCTTGCAGACAGAAAACGTAGAACATGCTAGATTTCGAAATGAAGAGCAAACACTGAAGGCTAAAGTGATGAATAAAAAGAGGAGTTATGGAATTTAAGTAGTCTGATAGATATGAAGATAAAGTGACAGACAGAATACAAGGAAAGCTTTTGTCAGGAAGGCTATAATTGTGAAGTATAACTCTGGCAGTGTAGAAACTCTGGGCTCTTATGTTTGCTGTACAGAATTTTATGTAGAAGTATCTATTACTTTGTTACGCTTTATCTAATAACTTGGAAAAGTATGTTCCCTAAGTAGTGGATATGTGTTCAGGTCATGAACGGTTAACTGTGTGTATGAATCCTTGGGTTAGATAGCTTAATGGTCCATATGAGTAATGCATAAGGATTATTTAATTTATTCTGAGTGTTACTGATTTGCTTGATTAAGACCATGGTCCTACATTATTAAAATTTCATGGATACTTGCCACTGATGTCAGTATGTGTGGCTTCAAGTCTCTTAAGGTAGACTCATCAGTATTTTCTGTGCAGAAATAGAAGTACCTAAATGAAACTGTACACAGCCCAGTCTTCACTTCCTGGAATAAATGAAACCATTTCTAATATAAAACCAATATCTAAAATATACAGGGAATTTCCATATAAAGCTTAAACTAATAAATAATCAGTTAAACCATTTATCTTCCACATATACCTTAAATACTTTTCCTCAAAGATACTGCAACTGTGAGGACTTGCTGTTGAATAGTTTCTGAAATTAGAAATGTTTTCACCTTGTACTCTGTTGGCCTTGACACTTTAAATTGGTAGACCTTGTGAAAGGAGTTGACAATAATGCAGAGGCAAGATTTTGCTATCTACTTCTCAATGCTAAGGTTTTCCTATTAAAGAGGTACACATTTAAGCAAGTCATGGCATAGATGAACGTGGTTGAACTAACAGTGAAAACAAGTTTGTGTAATTAAAGAGCTTGGAGAAATTAAATGCAAACTGCAAACAGCCATTCCCTCTTTCTCATCCTTCTGGAAATAATACAAGCTGACATGCTCTTAGAGAAACTGCAGTGTAAGAAGAATATTTTGTATTTGTGGCTTTGTGTCTTTCTGCAGGAGATCATTTAAAATCACTTTGTAAACTGCCTTCAAAAATGTTTAAGTTTTCTGGTGGTAGGCTCATATCTGAGATTGTGGAAGTTGTTCTAGACCAATGTATTTTGGTATAGCTGTGCACAAACATGCCAGCCTAGATTAAAGCCCATAAGGTGTGTGATACTCTTTCCTGGATTCATCACAATAAGTATTGCTTCATTTTTGCATGTGTGTATATACATGTACATTCTGCTTTCATGAAAAAAAGATAAATAATCTCTGTATGTTGTAGGAACCCTACTTCAAAAAAATGCAAGTATTTCAGTTGCTTTAAAGTGGAGTTTTGTGCTTATTTGCCTAAAAGATTTGTCTTAATTACTTAAAAATAAAAGTTGTTTATATGAACCATGGGTGTGGGCAGGAAGGGCAGAGAGTAATTACATTTGTAATTAAACGATTCCTAACAAATAATTTGAACAACTCTAGTATTCACCTGAAATGGGACAAGATATATTTTCAGTTCACTTTTTTGATGTATTTGCAAAATTAAGTCTATAAATTATAGTTAAAAATGTGGATTGCTGATATGGAAAAACAGAAGAAAAATAGATTTGAAAAGTAGACATCCACCAATGGGCAGCACAGTTTCCCTTTATGTTTTTTTATATTCAAAGTCACTTCAGAACTTAAGTGCTTCCTAAAAATGAATATATTTTTATCCTTTCTCTGAGGTATGAAGGTGGTATTGTTCTCAGCTTGGAATGAGAAGCAGTTTCAGACAGATTTGTGTTATTGAACAAAGGAACAGATTGTCTGAATTTCCTGGTTACTATTGTAGAACCAAGTCTGGCAGATTGATATGTATGCTAGAAGGCACTATGGATACACATAGTTGGAAATAAAAAAATAACAGCCAAACAGACAAAACTGAGAGAGAAATAGTGGGATTATTTCTCTTATATTTAAGTGGGAATTGCAACAGTTAGAGAATTTTAAGGGGGATTAAAGCAATTGGCCATTTCTTTCAGGTGGCATTATTTAGCTGCTAATGAACCTTTGAAAATATCCCCAGAAATATTAAATTATTGTGCTTATGTTTAAAATCTGAACTGTAACACCGAAACCAGATGCCTACACACTTCATATTCCCTCTGTAATCAATGAAGACAGCTGGGCTAAGATGAGGCTGCATTACTCACTGGAGGATCCTATCTTATTCCAGAGTTCAGAAGGAAACTAAATCATCCTAAGACACTAGAACTAAAGAGGAAAGTTGTATGTGTAATTAAATACTTTCTCTCTATATAAAATAGTGTTTCTCTGTATATGTTTATATATTAAAAAAAAAGAAAAGAGAAAAACAGCTTCTCCTCTATGCTTTTAAGGTCTGAAGGTTGTTATTCTTTTTAGACACTTGTTCTGGCATATTGATGATCTTGTTTTTCACTGAGAAACAGCTTTCCGAGGGATTAATTAATTTCTGAAGTGAAGAATGAAACTGTTCTTGTTAGAGAAGGATAAAAAGATAGAAATGCTTATTTGAATATAGTTTTATAACATAACCATAATAGTTCTGTTATAATTTTTAAAGTATTTACTGGGGTGCAGCAAGTAAAATACTCTTTTTTCTTCACACACAGTCATTTCTGATGCAGAAGCTACAGAATCATTTATAATTGCATGTACAAAGGTGGTAACTCCAGCTGGTTTATATAACTGGATTTGTTCTGCCTCTAGAGCACTCAGAAAAAAAATAAATCTTTGTATTTCAATTCAGGCTGTTAATCCTTATAGATCTCTGTCCTTCAAATTAAAATAGGCAGCATGTGAGATTTTCTAACACACTAAAATGCATTAAAAGCTTGTCTTCCCTCTGTGTAGCCAGTGACTGTTGGTCCATTGTGCATAGGCTCACAGTAGCCAGTGAGAATTGTAAAATGGAGTAGTTTCTTGTCTCAAATTATCAGTAGGGTGAATTGAAAACAGTTAAGTTTTGTGACAGTATGAGAAAGCTCATTTTCATCTGGTGTTTGACACCTTGTGGCCTCAGTTCAGTATGGACAAATTCCTGCTTTTAACAATGTGATTTTGGCTTGTGGAATTGACCAGATTATTGGTGTACCCAAAATGTTTATGTGAAAGTGCTTCACAAAATCAAGCTAAAATGATAGTTTTACGAAAGCTTTTCTTCTTTACTGTTACAAATCACTATTTACAGATACTATTGCAGTAGCAGGGACCAGCAACAGCCATCTCTGCCTTTGTCAGCGCAGGCTATTGATACATGTATATTATTAGCAGCTACATAGTAAAAACCAGTTGGAAATCAGAGCTGGAGAAGGATGTACCTGCTTAGTAACTTTAGAAAGTTCCTTTAGAAAGTACGTAAGACCTGTGTGCTGATATCTTCATTGAATTCTCATTGGTTTCCAGATAAATTCTAGGACACCATTTTGAAGCTCAGATCCATAATGAGCCCAAAGAAGTTACATTCTCATGACTCAAATAGGTTGTGTCTCTTAGTGTGGTGTTTCCTTGAGTTCTGTTTTACTTGTTTTTTATTTATTTTCGTGTATTCCTAATAGAACAGAGAACTAAAAAAACACCAACCAAACAAACAAAAAAAAAAAACCAAAACAAAACAAAAAAAACATGTCCCAAAACAAACCAAACAAAAATCCAAAAACAAACAAACAAAAAACACAACCAAAACAAAATCCAAACTTCTTAAAAAGACAGGGATGGAATTACTTAATCCTTTTGCTTACTTAACAGTTATGTAGTATGAATGAGAATGAACCAGGTTAATAAAACTACATGAAAATAGTAATTGAGATTAAGGATATTCTGGAGATAAATGCATGTTGAGTTATTCAACACAACCTCCCATTTATCTCTGAGTGAAAGCAAAGTGCAGTGCTAAGGGTCTCTGAAAGGTCCCAGGTAAAATTTAAATTACATTCACAATGTAAAATTTTACATATTGATTTCTGAAATTGTGGCACAAATGTCTTCACATCTGATGGGTCTAAAAAATTAACAGGAAAATTAAACAGGAAAAGTATATTTGCATTGCTTCAGTAGTGTTTGTCTTGAAAATTCTCACCAATATGAAAAAGGGCTTATTGTTTTTGCCATAGTTCACTGAAAATTCACCTGCCAGCTGTAGTAAATAATTTCAAAATCCAGATTTGTGTAACTCCTGAGATCTAGATAGGAACAAAAATCATCTATCTAAACAACTCCTGATAAGGGGATCTGAACCCAATTGCTGCTTTTTTCAGTTCACCAGGTTCCTAGCAAAACCTCTGTATTCCCCGAAACTGCTGTAAACCTCAGACGTCTCACTTCTCCCATGTGTTTGTGAAAAAGATAAATGAAAAAGTCTCCGTGACTTTGCAGTGAGTTTTGAAAGGAATTGTCAGCAATCTTTGCGTTAAAAATTTTACTTATATGCAAAATCACTGGACAGATTTTCCTTTTTGTTCTAAAAGCAACAGTGAAAATATACTCTGCCATGGCACACTGCTGGTTTACATTTTTTCAAAAAATACAAAGATTTAAAATGCGAGCTAAATGACATAGTTCCTTTGGATCTTCTTCATACTCGTATTTCTTTAGTAAGAGTTATGGTGCAATTCAATTTTCCTGTGCTAACGCAGTAAAGAACACACAGAGTTTTAACAGTATCTATGTCCATTCCACAGAACTCAGTAAATGCTATTTCAGCATAACAAATTAATGATTTAAAGACATCTTAAATGTCTTCACACATTGATTTATTAATGTTACGAAATATTGTTGAGGAAACTGTCACCACTTAAAAGTGCTCTTGTGATTGGAACTCTAATTTGGATCATGTGTCACGAGCAGTAAAAGCAAAAAATTGAGACACAAACAAATGTATTTTCTATCATTGTTAAATAAATACTGTTTAATTAAGCATTCAGAAACCTAAGAACATTTCTCTGTATTATTCCTGGAGTAAACTGATGTCAGAGAGGGTTGACTCAACATTTTAAAAGCAGATTTGCAAACAGAGTTGCTAGTCAAAGCTTACAGTTTCTGTTTTGTGAGAAATTTTTGTACTTGAATGTCTGATTTTATGTTATGACACAAATGCAAATTTTTTGAAAACATCACGGGATGCTTTGTTTCCAAAAAATTAACATGTACCAAAGGATAACAGAAGCTTATAAATCTCTTGATAGTTTGGGCTGCTTAATTCCAACTATATTGTGAGATCCAGGTGCAGCAAGTTCTGGTCCAGAGGCTCTCAAGCAGGAAGTGAGAGGAGCTGCTGTTAGAAGTTGATGGACTTCTTGCCTGTTTTATTTATGCACGTAGTTGCATATGGGTCTTCTAAGAGTCTCATCCCACTGTGGGCTATAAGAACTGCTTATAAGTACTGATGTACTAGAGGCAAGTTTTGAAACTTGACACTTCTGTCAGATGATGTGCAACTGTTGCCTGGTGTGCGACACTTGCTGGATCCGTATCCTACCTTCAGCAGTGGTATAGAGGATTCTTCTATCAAGATTAAGAAATTTGTGATAATCATACAGTTAAATTCAGCTCATAACTAAGCTGTCACAACTCTTGCTGACTTAGAGCAATCAGCACTTTTGTCACAGCTGAATTTGGTCCATAGCTCTTAATAAAGTTGTGAGGCTTAGCAGGAGAAACATTACACTAATAGAAGAACTGTGGAGAGTCACTGTTGGGTACTTACTATTAATTTACGTCTGTGAAGTGCACAGAGCCCTCCACAGTGTTAATATGTTTCTCACAGTGTTGTTTTGGTAGGATTCAAGCCTCTCTTTGCAGTTAGTCATACTGATGAAAAGAGCTCAGAGCCTGTTGATTTCTCATTAGCTAGTATTTGATTGACAAACCATTTTATTCTTGTTTCTGTCAAGTTTTGGGCAGGCTGAAGTGACTTCATTCTAGAAAGAGCTATTTTCTCTGATGCTAGTATATCGCTGTAGATTATACGATTAGGCTAAACCACATACACCCTCATATCACACTTTTTAAAATTGCAAATTTTC
Source organism: Todiramphus chloris collaris (assembly GCA_025345505.1). Classification (NCBI taxonomy): domain Eukaryota; kingdom Metazoa; phylum Chordata; class Aves; order Coraciiformes; family Alcedinidae; genus Todiramphus; species Todiramphus chloris. The sequence continues at coordinate 976,326 of JANVCC010000069.1, read as the reverse complement.
TAAATAATAGTCCTTTTCCATAACAGTATTTGAAGAGCTCAAGGCAAGTAAGTAATTGACGGCCTGCGACAAGAACTAATGCTGGCAAACTTTTCTTTGTTGAGAAGAATAGAGGGAACAACTGATGGGAGTCAGTGGACTATTGTTGCAGACTGAACAGGTGAAGAAATTGTACTTATATGGAATTTAGTATTGGTTGCATTCAGTCTTTTAAAATTTCCATCTGAATTAAAACAACTTCAATCTTCTAGAGGACATGGGAATTTCACTGTTGACAGTAAGGTAATCTGGATTTAAGCCTTTGTTTCTGTGATCTGTTAACAGATTAAAAAAAAGAATGGAGGAATAGGGCTGTAGTTACATTGCCGTATTTAGATCTCATTTCTTAATATGCAGAAGACATTTTTGTTATTGGTAATAGCAGTTAACCTTACTACTTCAGGATTAATTGGCAACATCCAAGATTATGTTTATGATGCAACTTTTATGAGAAAACAAGCAGGCATGCATGTTATAGCAAGGAAATATTTCTCTTAAAAAAATAGAAATAAGAGGTTAACTAGAAATGCCTAATACCACCTGCTATGATTTGTTTCTTAAGGAGGAGTTACTCTTTCTGAGTGTAATTGAACTCCGTTGGCATGTACGGTGACAGGATTTGAACTCGCTAAGGCCTCTTGTCTACCTTGAGAAGCCTCTTGAATGAACCAGCCACGTGACGGCAGCAAAGGCCCAACCTCGAGGGGCTTGCCTGGGCCACTGACAAAACTCAACCTGCCAAAGTACCCTTTGCATTCTCACATTTAGCTTTTTTTTCCTCTCACAGCTAAATTTTAGGAAGGTCATGTCAGTGACGGCGAAAAGTCTGTCAGTGCAGTGTTTTAGAAATAACCAGGCAAGCCTTTAATGGTCTATGCTTGATGGCAGTCTCTTACCATAATGAAGGTTAAATGTTTTTCAAAAGGCATTTTCAACATGAATTTGTGATGCTAAAACAGATTGGTAAAGCCTGTTTTCTCCACACTGCAGAGGAGAGGAGAGGAAATGAATTGTGGCATAAAACCCCAAACTCTTCTCCTTTGTTTCTAAAGTGAAGAATATGGAAATCTTTCCTGTGGCGCAATCCTTCGGTAGCATTTCCTCTTTGGGGTATTTGCTGCTGTTCACACTTGCTTTTTCTGTCACATGGATTATAAAGCATCTGAATACTGTGATCTTTATTACTAAGTTTCAATTATCTATACATTCCATAAATGCAAACTTCATGTAACCTGAGCCAAGAGAAGCCCCAACTGTATAATGCTTTTTCAGTACAAACTTGTCTTAAATGTCAGAGTATCCATTGCAGGTTTCTATATCTTTACTTTCTGATCTTATACTTGTCAAAGGATAAACTTAAAAAGAAACGAAAATGCATAAAATTTAGATGAATATGTGTGGATAGCCTGCAGCCCTGTCGCGGTTTAGGGTCAGGGCAGCCCCTTAGACCTATAAGAGACACTTTCTGTTAACCCCCCTCCCTCCCCAGAGGGGAAGAGAAAGGGAATAAGGGAGAGAGACTTAGCAATTAGAAAAGGAAACTAGAACAGATTTAATGAAAATGAAGTTAATAATTATAAAAATGGAATATATATCTATACAAATCTATACAAATCTATACAAAACCAGTATCAAACCCAACCCCCCTAATGGCAATTACATCACCGTCACCACTGATGCTGCAGAGGCACTGGGGCAGTCCCAGACTGGGCCCCGCAGCAGACGGGAGCTGTGTTCAGGAGCTGGATTCTGGTACCGGGTTCAGGAACACGCAGATCGGATCAAAGGCAGAACGGACAGAGGCCTCCTTGGGTGCTCCGAGGAAGGAACCGAAAGAGGACCCGAGCCAAGCCAAACAAAGGCTGGCAAGGCAGTCCAAGAGGGGAGAAGAGCCCAGAGACCCTTTGGGTCCCTCAGCTCTAGACCAAATATGGTGTATATGGGCTGGAATCCCTCACTGGTCAGTTTAGAGTCACCCGTCCTGTCCGCTGCTCCCTGCAGGTGCAGCCTTTCCCTTTCTGCACCCCCCAGTGTGGTACACAGGACCCAGCAGTGGCCTTGGTCTGCACACCAATCCTTGGTAGTAACTCTAAACATGGGGTGTTATCACTGCTAGAAGCAGACACTGTCTGTGAGAACAGGCTGCTAACTTCAGACAGTGCAGTTAATTAGAAGAACTGAGCTGAAAAGTAAAATTACTGAACAGAATTAGTCCTGTTTTCACTCAAACCAGGACAAGCCCTCTTGGCTTACACTAAACAGAAAATTTCACAACTAAACCAGTCAAATTGAGTCAAGTTCCTCTAGAATGTAAAGCTTTTGTTGTCAATTCAAATTCTAAAACCTGAAAGCTGTATGGTTTGATATGTTACTGGTGCTATGCAGCTATTGTTAGAAAGTTGATGAAATTCCCAGGCTTCTTCACTCTGTAGTTGTCAAACAGTATAGTGCCATTTTCTGAAACTTTAATGCTGACAGATATGAACATTACCTGAGTCCTTAAGAACTTGTAGCAGGAGAATCTGAGCTTTTCCTGGAATGTAACTTGCTGATATATCACATACAGGAAGAAATTGATCATGGTGGTTGCCTTCTTAGCCTTCTTAGTTTTAGTATAAGAAACCTGTGGTTAGAAAAAGGGAATTTATTTTCTAGATAGACAATATTCCCTAAAACTTTCATTAGCTTTTCCTGGTTTTAATGGGATTTAATTTGAAAGATGTTGACTGGTACTAAAAATAAATTATTGTCAATTTTTCCTAGTATACTGTACCTCATATATTTCAGTAGCTTCTCTTCTGTTTGTTCTGTGAATTATACTGAAGCTTTCTGAAATACTTTAAAGCCATGCTTGAGTAAGTTCACATATTTGTTTTAAACATAACTCCTGTTGTAAGTATATCTCCTGTTCCAGTGCCTAGAGATGACATAGTAGACTGCCGTACTTTTGTATCATTTTAAAATGAAATCTCATAATAATTAAAAAAAATTAAATGTATCTGTTTTCAGTAAAATCTTGTTCTGTACCCTAGAACAGACTTTGCAACTCAAAATAACTATTATTTGCATATACAAGGTTTGTGTCAGTGCAAATCAGGAGTGTGTAAGTTCATGGTGTTACATGACTCTAAAATATGTATGTCATACAGAGTCAAGCATTCAAAAAACATATGACAAAATTATGTAAGTAAAAGAGATTGTTAAGTTTTATTGTTCAGAAATATTTTGATCTGTTAAGTAATTAACTAGTATATCCAGATGGTCTGTCACATACAGGGAAAACAGTGTTCTGATATCTCATTAAAAATTGCGTACTGTTTTCCCATGGATATTCCATAAAGATTTTTTTTTTCTCCTAAATTTTACTTCTCTGTTTTACCTCTTGGTGTCTGAGGAAGGCAGGAAACAGTTTCCTTTCTATATTTCTGAAAAAAGTTACTACCTGCAGTAGGCTCTTTTAGAAATATTTCTCATGCTATAACTAGAAAATAGAACAAAATTCTTCAGCTATGTTAAATATTGCTGATTCAGCACATGCAATCACAGAGAAAATGAACAGTACGTTCATCAACAGTAAGTTGAGTACTTAGAAAAAAGCTTTTTGACTTTCTTTTGTTGTATGGTTACAGGAAGCGACTTCAGGCCAGAAGAGTCAAAATGTTACTTCAGGGTTAACTGTTGGACTAGGTATTTAGGTTTTCTGTATGCTTAAGGAAAGTGAGTTGGAGCAGCATATGCCTGAGTGAGAAGGAATCAGCATGTGCCTGACCAGATCTAGTTGGAGTATCTTCAGTCCCAGGTTTAAGAAGCATTTAAAGATGACCCTGTATTTATTCTTGATTGATCAAGCCCAGTCTTCTTGTAAAATGACTATATCAGTCTTCCTGTCGAAGGAAGAGAAGTTACTGGAAGGAGTAAAGAATGAAGGTTCATTCTTTCTTGAAGCAGGGAAGAGGAGTTTGCCAAGGACTTTTCAGAGCCTGTAAAAGGTAAAGGATTAGCAGTGGGAGAAGAACCCAGAGAGCAGAGTACCTTGCTTGTGAGCCTAGCCTTTCCTATGGAGCATGTTGATCATGATTTCTGTGTTTGGCTTAACAAATCATAGCATCATAGAATGCCCTGGGTTGGAAGGGACCTCTAAAGGTCATCTAGTCCAATCCCCATGCAGTAAGCATGAATATCCTCAACTTGATCAGGTTGCTTAGAGCCCCATCAAGCCTGACCTTAAATGTCCTCAGGGATGGGGCCTCCATCACCTCCCTGGGGAACCTGTTCCAGTGTTCTACCACTTCATAGTAAAGAACTTCTTCCTAATATCTAATCTAAATCTACCATTCTCTAGTTTATAACCAATTGCCCCTCATCCTATCACTACATGCCCTTGTAAACAGCCCCTCTCCAGCTTTCTTGTTGGCCCCCTTCAGGTACTGAAAGGCTACTGTAAGGTCTCCCCAGAGATTTCTCTCCTCCAGGCTGAACAATCCCAACTCCCTTAGCCTGTCCTCATAAGAGAGATTTTCCAGCCCTCTGATCATTTTTGTGGCTTTCCTCTGGACCCACTCCATCAGGTCCATGTCATTCTTTTGTTGAGGGGTCCAGAGCTGGATACAGTACTCCAGGTCAGGTAGCTGTGTGGAGCTTAGCTGCTGTCTGGGGCCAACCCACCACAAAGGCTCTGTCACATGCAGAAAAGAAGACAAATTTCTGAATTCCTGAATACAGAGAAAATAATAAGCAAGATGGAGCCCTGGTTCAGCTCAGAGACTTCTAACAAAATAGAGAGATTATCACATTTTATCTGTTTCATGTTACGCTGTTTCACTTAATTCCTTCAATGCTTTAATGCAAATACATAAATGGTCTTTGAATTATAGATCAGAAGTGGCATGCTGGTTATAGGGAGGCCATTCTCCCCTACAGTCCTATACAGACCGTTTCAATGGGAAGAATGGTTGCATTTATCTTTTTCATGTACTTAAGTTGCCTCTGCTGCTTAGTGTTTGGAACAGGGGTTCCACTCTGCTCATGTCAAGAGTTGTCTAGAGCTATTACCTAGATGAGTTGTCAAATCAGTCTGCTGTTTCATAAAATCTGAGCCCTGGCAGGGCATTCTTCTCTCCACAACCATTAAAAGAGAACTCAAGCACCTCTGTCAGCTTGAGTTGCAGCGCACTATCTTCCAGAAATGCAACAATTCAGGCAAATCCCTGTGCTTAGTATCTTTCATTGAATACCTCTGATCAGCAGATAGTTTCATTAAATCAGTTTTTGAGTTTACTTACCATGCCCCCTGGACTGCGTACAATATTCTGTACTTTCAGTCACATCATCTGGACCAAGCACAACAACTAAAGTATGTGATCTGCAATAATTCACGTCACTACAATTGCAATTGTAAAAGGTAATCCTAAAAAATAAAATAAAGCACTTGCCAATTGTGGAACAGCATTATTAACAGCAGTAAGCATTCATTGGTGAGGTAAATTTGGCAAACCTGAGAAAAGATAAACCGAATTTCTGTTCTCAAATTTCTCCTTTTAAGAACTGAAAAGTAATATATTGCTATACTGCATTTGAAACATTTGTATATATTTCCTTTGTCATTGCCAAATCTCCCTTAGTTTCATAGAATATATTTTTCTTAATTTAAGGCTAAGAAATAAAATCAAGCGAAGAAGTATTAGATTGTTACTTATATATAGAAAGGAATGACAAATACAAATAGCAGAAAAAGAGAATGTAACTCCAGAGTCCTTCACTTCCTTCTTTTTAAATCTCCTTCCCTTCACAGAAAGCAGGTGAGTTACATACTGTAGAAGAATGGGAGAAAATATACTGAAAGTTTTGATATTGTGATTATTTTTTCTTCCTTATTAAGTTCATAGTCTGATTTGTGCTGATGTCAGTTTGCAGAACGTTAACGTTTGTTCATTCTGAAACATCTTACGTAAACTTGAACTGCAGTTCTGCACCTCTGGTACTGTGTCATGTATTTTTGGTCAGGCATTTCTACCATGATAGTTCAACTGTAATCAGATATGCAGCAAGATCTGTAAGTGGAAGAGTAATGACCGCACAGGGGGATAAACTTCAAAGTAACCCAAAAGGCTAAAACAGCAGGGGTTGAAGGCAACGGAGTGTTCTGAATAATATTAAATGCATTAGCCTGGCTTCACTGACATTCACAGAGAGAATCTAACTACTTACTTCAGCTGTGTGACCAAATAATGTAATGGTCACTTATGCACCTAGTCACTACACGCCCCCTTCTCTCTTTTCATGTATTCTCAAGACACAGGGAAGTAACTAGGATAGCTAATGAAGTGAAATGCATGCACAAGATGACATGTTTGTAGAGGTTATCATCTTTACACAGTAATTAAATAAGTATTTCAGATTGTACACTAAGCCAAAATGCATCGTCATCACTGACAGCAATCGCTGTTAGTGTCCCTGTTAAAGACAAAAGCACATAAGTACTATATAAAGGTGTGCAGAATTGAAGGAAATTACAATACGTACAAATTGTGGGAAATCATGCAATATGCATGCATATATGCATGTAATATGTAAAAAAAAAAAAAAAGGAAAGAACTGGCTTTATCTATGAATTTTGGCAAATGAGAACTGAGAAAATAGTGATTTGAGGATCACATTTACAATAACATTGTAACAAGAAAATAAGATTGGTCAAACTGGGGTAAGTAACCTTTTCTAGTACTGGCATAAGCTGATACCCCAGCAAAATATCTAGGAACAGACCAGGTCATGTGACTCCCCCAGATGCTAATCAGGCACAATTAAGGGACTCCCTGAGCCAGATGTTATTCCTCTGTATTAAGCAACCCACAAATTACTAGTTTTTCATGAATTTGTCCAGTTACTATCTCAGTTACTCAGCGTGTAAAGAACCACATCTATTTTTTTATTTTCATCCTGACTCCTGCTAGTTTCATGTAGTACCCCTTACTTCTTGTACTGGAAGCAACATTAAATAATAATTCTCTCTCCACACTATCCACATTGCTAATAAATTTATAGATTGCTAGCTTGTTCCTTCAGTCCTATGTGAGCTGTCTCTCTAATACAAGTCATAGTTACTATGCATATATAGTTAGGACCCTTATGAATTTACTAGAGGTTAGGAGCCTGAAGTACCTAGGATGCTTTTAGCATAAGTCACAGAATAGCTGAGGTTGGAAGACACCTCTGGAGATCATCCAGTCCAATCTCACTGCTAACAGCAAGGTTGGTTAAAACAGGTCACTCAGGGATAAATCTAATTGGGTTTTGAATATCTCCAAGTATGGATACACCACAACTCCTCTGGGCAACATGATCCACTGCTTAACATTCCAATATTAAAGAAGCTCTTTTCTTACAGATTAATGGAATTTCCAGCATTTCAGTTTGTGCACATTGCTCAGTCTTGTCACTGGACACTAAAAAAAAGCCTGGCTCCTTCTCGTTTACTTCCACCCATCAGGAATTTATATACATTGATAAGAACCCCCCCAATCCTAAGAAGTATTTTGACTGGAACCACAACAATGAAAGTAAAATAGAAAAAAAAGTATCATGAAATTTTAGTTGCAAAATAAACTTGAATAAAGCAAGTTTATAAATGAAATAAATAGCACATTAAAAAATACCAAGCAGGAAATTATCTAAGTTTTGCTCAAAATAGCAACTGTTGCTCATTTTCTGTCAGTTTATCTGGTTCTTGATTTATATTAGAAGAGAAAAGGAATCAAGTTATTATAGATTTGCCATTAAGAGGGGCTTGTGAAGGGGTGTAGTGGAAACTTGATTTTTCATTCACACTTAAATGTCACCTTAGTAGGGTTATTATTAGAGGTCATTGCATTATTTGTTTTCATGAAGGTTTGTAAAGCTCAAAAATATTTCTATACATACAGGACTTAAATGCTATGTTAATAAAAGTAATAACTGCAAAGGATTTACAGCCCCAAATCTTATCAGGTGAAATCCAGTCACTAATGTCATATGAAATGCCTGTAACCCACTGGATTGCTGTATTTTCTTCCTGTATTCATTTAATAGAAATTTTTTATTCCATAGCAACGTAGTCTTAAAAACTCTCTAATAACAATAGTAGAGGTAAATTTAAAATGAATATAGCATCTGCAGAATCACATTTTTTACTGATGTAAAGGATCTCCTGTGTTTATGTGGATACGGACATCTTGTTCTTGAGTCACTTATTGCTCTTTAATGAACTCTGCTTCCATAACCCAGAGTAAATCCTCAGTAACTGTGATTTTATTTTGAGCATCAAAATTTAGAGCAAAATCATAAAATAAGTAAAGATTGTGAAAGTATAAAATATTCAAACATATCTTTGTGGAAGAGACAATGATGTCGGAAAAACTCCAACATCATCTACTGGCATTGCTTTTCAAATCCTGGCTATTTGACTCACTGACATTATTGCAGATCAGTGTTTCAAGAATATCAGCATTTTGAGATTCATGTAGTATTCATCTGAAATCCAGAAATTAGCAGTCTTTATGTTCTGACACCACAGAGAAGTCGTCTGAAGTTTTCTAAGAAGTGGCATTTTCAGCTCCCTTGGAAGGTCAGGGAAGATTTTTTCCTTCTTCCCTGAAATTCCTTTCAAATGTTCTGTTATAAATTTGTCTCCGGTTCTTTATGTCCATAATGTAAACTCATCAGCTACATTTCCTTAGATAAGTCATTTCTTAGCTGAATGCTTTACATTTAGACTTTTATTTCAGCACCCCTAGTGCATGTCATAACTATTTAATTCAATTCTGCAAGAGCTGTTTGCAAAAAAATACCTCTGTTAAGTTAAAATTATTTGATCACTCTTGATAAAAAGGCCTTAAAATACTTTAATTATGATTTTATAGGACAATTGCATTAGTAATTATATACCCTTTTTTTTTTTTTAAATCTTCCTGGAGATTTATTAATTATGTGATAGAAGTGTCTCCATTACAAACCTCTTACATGTCAAAAATATGCATTTGGTATTAATTTAACATACAACAACTCACTCTCAGATATGGATTGTGTGTAGGAGCAGGAGCATGTTTAAGACCACATTTTCTCTCTATCCATTTAGTAAGTCAGGCTCCCATACAGACTCTCCCACTTAGAGCAAATGCCAACCTATTCAAGAGACCTAATGTTCACCCAATGTCCACTACAAATACAACTTTCTCAGGAGCAAGAATGTCACATGATATCAAAAAGTCAAATACTGCTCTCACATTGACTTTACAAGTGAAATACATGTAAAGGACTAATATGGTTGCTTAAGAGCAGAGTTTGGCTGTAGGACTGTACATCTGTAAATGAACAATGTCAGATGCTTAGTTTAGCTGTGGCAGCAGGGTAAGAATCACAGAATTGTCAGGGTTGGAAGGGGCCTTAAAGATCATCTAGTTCCAATCCCAATGCCAACGGCATATGCCAGTGTGAATTTTGTATGAATCATATCTGTGTTTAACTAGTGGCAGTTCTTTTTTTCCAGAGCTCTGTTTTATGTCCACTCTGCAGTATAAATTTGCCTTTGCTATGCTGTCAAAATGAGCAAAAATGAAAAACATCAGCTTCCACATGAAAATCGTTATGCTGGCAAATGGACCCCACTGCTCCATCTGCTTCCTGGTCCTGTGAGAAGAAAGTTTGCTTGGCTTAGTCTGTGTTTTGGGGAACATAGGGAAACCTTTGCTGATAATGAAGAAAAACTGAGAGCTTTCTTGTTACCATATGCTGTGTGTCATTCTCAGCACTCTGCTGGCAGAAGCTATGCCAGTCAGCCTCTTTATGCAGCCCTGTCCAGTTGTACCAAATGATCCAAAACTTGTTTAAACTATACATCTTTAAAATTCTCATTGGGAGAGTAATTTATACAGCTTTGAAATACCTTTACATTTCCTCAAGAGAGTGAAGGGAACTTTGTGTATGTAAATATCAGACTTGTGAGCTAACTATATCTGATACTTCTTAATTCTAAGGCAGAACAAAAAGTAGGCTGTACACCTGAGGTGAATAAAAGACTTCTGATTTGTGAAAGACTTGGGCTGACATTGTCAGTGCCATTAACCACGAGCAGAACTCAAGCAGATTGTATAGCACTGCAGAGATTTTAGAAGGAGAATACAAGGATATATGCATTTTGGGGGCCTTAAACCATTGTCTTACAAAATGTCTGCACCTTAGACCATCAGAAAGTCACATGAAATAGTTTTACAAGAGATCTTCCATGGCATAATGCCTTGTGTGTATCTGTACTTCTGTTACCTGCACAGCTAAATTTATGCATGGATACATATACGAAGTGTGGACAAATGTGTTGGTTTATATTTTTATTCTGCCTCTGTCAATATTTTGGCAAGAACAGAATTAATAAGGTTTTTATCCTCAAAAGGCTTTCTAAAATGTTTGATGTGGGTCTGACAGTGAAATACAGTGATATGCTGAACTATAGCATATGGTCAGTTGAAAAATAACTCTCTATAAGATGTATGCCTACAGTACCTACAGAGTGACATTCTAATTGCAAAGAAAAGTGATGTGGAGTTCTTTACATGTACTTCTTTAGTGATACTTACAAGGGAAAAATGTCTTGGTACTAAAAATACGGTAATACTCTTAAAAAACCTGCACCACTTCACATTCTAATAATGGTTTCCTTTTAAAAGAAGAGGGGGAGTCAAGGGAAATTTCTTTCACATAAAGTAATAACTGCTTTCATCTTTTTATTATTTTGGAAAAATGTAATATTTGTGTGAACATTTTAAATATTCATTGACGTATGCTAAGATCTTTTGTAATTTGGGCTTTACATCTTCAGAGTGAGCAATAGCATTTTAAATTTCAATTTTTGGTGAAATTTTGGAAGAAGAAATATGACATCTTGACATACTGTTTTTTTCTTTTAAAAAACCAAACATAACCCCCAAACACAATGTACACGCCCCCTTCCCCCCCTTAGTTTTAGTCATTAGACATACTCCAGGAAGCGTTCTCCATTTTTGATCTTAAACAAGTCAGCACGTTGCTATTGCTTCTTGTCTTAAAGTTCTTGTCCAATTTTCCATTCAGTTTTGTAACACCATCACAGCAGACTCTTTACCGCTTAAATGAGAAAAGTTTCAATAGGCACTTTAGTGGAATTACGAAAAAGCTACCACTCTTCCACTGTGATGCCAGAAAGCTATGTTCTTTCTAAGTCACATCCGTAAACTGTACCTTGTAGGCCTGAGCTTGTCTCAGTGTAATTTCAGAGTAACAAAATAACAACCAAAAAACATGTATATTACAGGATTTATCTTTCCTTCGCAGATCAAACCAAAACTGACAGTATGATAAATGTAGTAACCCGCTGGAAACAGTTGCTGTCTTTTATAATCAAAGGAATCCTGTCCTATATAAAGCTTAGGTTTATCTTTTAAATTTGTAATTGGTTTACTTTTCTTTTTATTTCACTTTTACAGCTGTACTTAAGTGACTTTGTCAGGGTTATAACTTTCTTCTTCTCCAAACATGTCTGCCAGGATCTTAAAGCGAGGTCCCCAGTCACTCAGATAGTCGTAATCCTGGTCTGCCTCTGTAGTAAGGGAGTCTATAGAGCTGAGAGACTCTGCAACAGATCCATTTCCTTCATAAGCGTAGGTTGCCAAGGAGTCATAAGGGGGTGCAGATGGATCTACATCATTTTCCTGCAACCTTTGATTAATGAAATCTCTTATGTCTGTGTTATCTTCCACTGGTGGTCTCTGACGTGGAAAACGCAGTGTCTCTGGTTTTATGTCCCTGCGTATTTTGTTATCTTCAATCACTTTGGGATTCCTCAGGGCACCTATGTCAAAAGCCTGGGTGTCCTCTTCTCCACCTCCTTCATCATCATAATGGATAACATTATCTCTGATGTCTTCTTTAGAGGTCATCAGGGTGTCCTTTTTCTTCTGTCTCCGTAGTGCTACATACAGTACCACAATTACTGTAATGATAAAAAACTGAAGTTAAGACGTGCATAGAAATAATTTGGTACTCTGATGACATATCTTTATATCTTCCTTTGAAAGCTGCAAGCAATCAAAGGAACTTTTTTTTCATTATAAAATGTTCTCTTACTAGTCTTTTGAAAATAGCAGTGCTCTACCAAATGAAAAGCCATTTGCTGCTTGGTATGAGTCTGTTTTCCTTATTGCTTGCTGTGCTGCTGAAGGAAGTAACAAATAATTATCCTACTGGCCTGTTTTGTGAACAAATAAAATTGGACAGAACTTCAGCTTTTTAGTTCAGAGAAACAGAGAGATGGGATTTTTTAAAAAAATGTTTTCCATAGCAAGTTAGAGGAAAAAACCCCAAATTTCCACATTGCAGACAAAACCCCCCAACAATATTAAAGAGAAAAAAAAATTAGAATCTTTGAAACGGAGAAAAAATAATCCTACTTCAGCTTTCTGTACAGCATACTTTGGCCTCTTCAGGGTTCTGCTTTGAAAAATCCCATGTGTTATGGTTCTGGACATTATGGTTATGGACCAACAGCATTTTGGGTTTTTTGAACATGGGGAGCTTTATGCTGCAGGGAACAAATGGAGTTTATCTGTCTTCAAGGGGGAAAAGAATCCTTGCATATGAGCTGGCTGGGCTCATTGAGAGGGCTTTAAACTAGGTCCAAAGGGGGAAGGGGATAAAACTGGACCTGCCAAAGTTGAGCAAAAGGGTGGCAGGTCATTGTTGGGCAAGAAGTCACTAGCCCGGCTCAAGTGCATCTACACAAATGCACGAAGCATGGGCAACAAACAGGAGGAGCTGGAAGCCATTGTGAAGCGCTCTGCTATGATGTAGTCGCCATTGCAGAAACTTGGTGGGATGACTCTCATGAGTGGAGTTCTGCAATGGATGGCTATAAGCTCTATAAGCAGAATAGGCAAGATAGAAAGGGCAGTGGTGTGGCTCTCTATGTTAAAGAGTGTTTTGAATGCATAGAAGTTAATAAGTGTGATGGACCAGTTGAATGTTTATGGGTAAAGTTGAGGAAGGCCAACGAGGTAGATGTCCTGCTGGGGGTCTGTTATAGACCACCCAACCAGGATGAAGAGGTTGATGAATTATTCTATGGACAACTGGCAGAAGCTGCAAAATCGCAAGACCTTGTTCTTGTGGGATATCTCAACTTGCCAGACATCTGCTGGAAATATAACACAGCAGACAGGAAACAGTCCAGGAGGTTCCTGGACTGTGTGGAAGATAACTTCCTGACTCAGCTGGTAAGTGAGCCCAGCAGGGGAGGTGCCTTGCTGGACTTGTTGCTCACAAACAGAGAGGGACTAGTGGGTAATGTCGTGGTTGGAGGCCGTCTTGGGCTTAGTGACCATGAAATGATAGAGTTTTCAATTCTTGCCCAAGTAAGGAGGGGGAACAGCAAGACTATTACCATGAACTTCCAAAGGGCAGACTTCAACCTGTTTAGGACACTGGTTGAGAAAGTCCCTTGGAGTACAGTCCTAGAGGGCAAGGGGGTCCAGGAAGGCTGGACTTTTATTAAAAAGGAACTCTTAAAGGCCCAGGAGCAGGCTGTCCCCATGTGTCATAAGACAAACAGGCGTGGAAAATGACTGGCCTGGCTAAATGGGGAGCTTCTGGTGGAACTTAGGAGGAAGAGGAGAGTCTACTTCCTTTGGAAGAAGGGGCAGGCTACCCAAGAAGAGTACAGGGATTTAGTTAGGTTATGTAGAAAGAACATTAGGGGGGCAAAAGCTCAACTAGAACTCAGCCTGGCCACCTCTGCAAGAGACAACAAAAAGAGTTTTTACAAATATATTGATAACAAAAAAAGAACTAGGGAGAATCTCCATCCCTTACTGGATGCAAGGGGGAACATTGTTATCAAGGATGAGGAAAAGGCTGAGGTACTTAATGCCTTCTTTGCCTCAGTCTTTAATAGTCAGTCTGGTTATCCCCATGGCATTCAATCCCCTGAACTGGAAGATAGGGATGGAGACCAGAACAGTCCCCTCATAATCCAGGAAGTGGTAGCTAATGATCTTCTAAGCCAACTGGAAACCCACAAGTCTATGGGGCCAGATGGGATCCACCTGAGAGTGCTGAGGGAATTGGCAGAGGAACTTACCAAGCCTCTCTCCGTCATTTATCAGCAATCCTGGTCAACTGGGGAGGTCCCAGATGACTGGAGACTTGCCAATGTGACACCCATCTATAAGAAGGGCAGGAAGGATGATCCAGGGAACTACAGGCCTGTCAGCCTGACCTCGGTCCCGGGAAAGATTATGGAACAGTTCATCTTGAGGGTGATCACACAGCAAGTGCAGGACAATGGGGGGATCAGGCCCAGCCAACATGGGTTCATGAAGGGCAGATCCTGTTTAACCAACCTGATCTCCTTCTATGACCAGGTGACCCACCTAGTGGATGAGGGCAAGGTGGTGGATGTTGTCTACCTGGACTTCAGGAAGGCATTTGACACCGTTTCCCACAGCATTCTGCTGGAGAAGCTGGCAGGTCATGGCACAGACAGGAGGACTCTTGGCTGGGTTAGAAACTGGCTGGAGGGCCAAGCCCAGAGGGTGGTGGTGAACGGAGTAAAATCCAGTTGGTGACCAGTCACAAGCGGTGTCCCTCAGGGCTCAGTTTTGGGACCCGTCTTGTTTAATATATTCATCAATGACCTGGACGAGGGAATTGAATGTACCCTCAGTAAATTTGCAGATGACACAAAATTAAGCACAAATGTCGATCTGCTTGAGGGTAGGAAGGCTCTGCAGCGGGATCTGGACAGGCTGGAGAGATGGGCTGAGCTCAATTGGATGGAGTTTAACAAAGCCAAGTGCCGGGTCATGCACTTCGGTCACAACAACCCCCAGCAACGCTACAGGCTTGGGGAGGAGTGGCTGGAGAGCTGCCTGGCAGAAAAGGACCTGGGGGTGTTGGTCAATAGCCGGCTGAACATGAGCCAGCAGTGTGCCCAGGTGGCCAAGAAGGCCAATGGCATCCTGGCCTGTATCAGAAACGGTGTGACCAGCAGGAGTAGGGAGGTGATCGTACCCTGATACTCGGCACTTGTGAGACTGCACCTTGAGCACTGTGTCCAGTTTTGGTCACCACAGCACAGGAGGGACATCGAGGTGCTGGAGCCAGTGCAGAGGAGGGCAACAAAGCTGGTGAAAGGGCTGGAAAGCATGCCCTATGAAGAGCATCTGAGGGAACTGGGTTTGTTTAGTCTAGAGAAGAGTAGGCTGAGAGGAGACCTTATTGCCCTCTACAACTACCTAAAAGGAGATTGCAGAGAGGCTGGTGTTGGTCTCTTCTCTCAAATTAGTAATGATAGGATGAGGGGGAATGGACTCAAGTTGCATCAGGGGAGGTTTGGATTAGATATTAGGAGTAAATTCCTTACTGAGAGGGTGGTTAGGCACTGGAACAGGCTGCCCAGGGAGGTGGTAGAGTCACCATCCCTGGAGATGTTTAAAAAATGAATAGATGTGGCGGTTGAGGATATGGTGTAGTGGTTAGAGAAATGCTAGGACAAAGGTTGGACTTGATGACCCTGGAGGTCCTTTCCAACCATAATGATTCTATGGAGAGAAAGGGCATCCAGGAGAGTTGGAAAAAACCGGTCATCTTCATGTATCATCTCGAAGCTCAAGAGTGGTCCATCCCAATGAGTAGGAAATCAAGCAAAGGCAGCAGAAGCTCTGCATGGATGAATAAGGAGCTGCTCACTAAACTCACAGGTTAAAAAAGAGGCATGTAAGAGGTGAGATGTGAGCCAGGAGGAATATAGAATCATAGAATGGCTAGGGCTGAAAGGACCTCCAAAGGTCATCTAGTCCAGCCCCCCTGCAGTGAGCAGGGATACCCTCAACCGGACCAGGCTGCTCAGAGCCTTGTTCAACCTCACCTTGAATATCTCCAGGGATGGATCCTCAACCACATCCTTGGGTAGCCTATTCCACTGTTCTACCACTGTCAATGTAATATACAGTGACTGTCTGAACATACAGGGATGAATTAGGAAAGTCAAAGACCATCCTGCATGGAAACTCACGAGGGCAGGAAGGGTAACAAGAAGGGCTTGTGCAAGTATGACAGCAGCAAAAGAAAAAGTAAAGAAAATGTGGATCCACTGCTGAACGGGACAAGAGACCTTTTGACAAAGGACACAGAAAAGCCCAATGTACTCAATGGCTACTTTGCCTCTCTCTTTATTGGTAAGGTTGTCCTTCAGGAATCCCACATTCCTGAGACCAGAGGGAAGGTCTGGAAGAAGAAAAACTTACCCTTGGTGGAAGAAGATCAGGTTAGGGAACACTTAAACAAACTGGATACAAAAGTACATGGGATCTGATGGGATGTACACATGAATGATGAGGGAGACGATCTATGTCATGGTGAGGCCCCTTACAATAGTTTTTAAAACATCATAGGGACTGTGAGAAGTTTCTGAACACTGGAGCAAGTGTCATGCCTATCTTCAAGAAGGGCAAGAATGAGCTAGGGAACTACTAACCTTGATACTGGGGAAAGTGACAGAGGAAATAATTCCAGAAACCATTTTCCAACATACCAAGAACAGGAAGGGGCTCAGGAGTAGTTGGCGTGGATTTCCAAAGCTGAAATTATGCTTAACTCACCTGATAGCCTTCTACAAATGAGGTAACTGGTGGATGAAGGGAGAAAAGTACATTATTTTTTATTCTAACTTTAGCAAAGCTTTTGATGCTGTCTGTCAGAACAACTTTTTTCAGAAAAACTGAAAAAGTATGGACTAGAAAAGCAGATGGTGAGGAGGATTGCAAAGGTGGCCAAACTGTCAGACTAAGGGTTGTAATCAACAGACCAAAGACCAGATGGAGGCCAGTCACTAATGATATACCATAGGAGTTGATACTGGGACCAGCTTTGTTTAACATCTTCATAAATGAATTGGATCATGGGATTGAGTGCACTTTCAGCAAGCTTTCAGGTGATACAATCCAGGGATTATGCCACTATTCAAAAAGACCTCACCAGGCTGGAGGAATGGGCTAACGGAAACCCCATGAAGTCCAACAAAGGGAAATGCCAAGTCTCACTCATGGAGAGGAGTAACTGTGTACTGTAGATGCTGTTGGTTGACTAGCCAGACACACTTGGATTTTTGGGTATCTCAGTACAAGGCAGATATGGACCTCCTGGATTGTGTCCAATGCAGAGCCACAAAGTCGATTAAGGGATTTAAACATCTGCTGTCCAAGGAGAGGCTGAGAGAGATGAATCTGTTTAGCCTGGAAAAGAGAAGCCTCTGGGCGATCTTATGAATGTGTACAAATACCTAATGGGTGTAAGTAAAGAAGATGGAGACATGTTTTTCTCCATAATACCCAGTGACAGGACAAGGGACAATGGGCAAAGCCCAGCAGATTACTGAGCAACTGACACTGCTGTAAACAGGGAGGCTGGAATACATTATCTTCAGAGGTGCTTTCCAACTGTGATTTTCTGATTCCATATAATACAAAATGTTGCAGACTGGTTTTATTTCAAATGACAGCTGAATGGCAATCAACTTGTGGGTTTTTTTTCCAGTAGTTTATCTTTGGAGAGATATTTTATTTAATGCAAAATCTGCTTGTAGTAAAGTATCCTTTTTGTTATTTTTAATTACTTGTCTTTGGTAGAAATTACAGTATTCTAAGTGCTGTTGCTGAAGTAATGCAATAATGAATACAGGAGTTGCAATGATTCTAAATTCATGGCTTGCGTGGTCTAAAATAACTCCTGATTCTGGTAATATTTTGACTGTCTTTTGTGTAGAAATGAGTTTGACAAGAATGACATCGACTATCATTTTAATGACCGTGTCAGGCCAGGTTCACAGCAAGAAATGAAAATCAAAACCAGTTTTTAAACCGATCAATGGACTAGTAAGGAGAAAGTCTGGATATAAGATAAATGCCATTCTCTTAGGCTGCCCACAGCACTGGGGATTTCATTATTTATACATTAGTTTTTCTGGGAAATATTGTCAGGCTGATTGGAATGAAAGGAATTAATTAAAGGACCAAAACCTCTTTTCAGAACATAATCTCAGTAATCTTCAGTCTGGTGTTCTGTGCAAAGTGGGAAGTAAAATATCTTCATTAGTTTTATGTGTGACAAGAGCATCAACTAGCAGCAGAGCTGGTAAGGAGTTCTTTGACATGATTATTTTTGATTGAATATGCTGAATTTTGTAAAATGAAAATCATACTGATTCCAACAAACTGTTAGGGAAACATACGCACAGATCTGTTGAAGGCCTCTGTGGTCACCTAGCAAATTTAGGGGAAATTCAAACTCAACATGTGCCAGCTTCCCCAGATACTCTGTCATCATAGATAATTTCTGCACCAGGCTCTCTGCTGCATAATTCACACTGTCCAGATTACTGGACACAAAGGTGGCAACTTGAAAGGCTTTGTTACAGCTTTGTGTTTAGGGCTTATAGGCACTTTGCTCTGTAAAAGAGAGGTTAGATATCCTGGGAAGCTTGCCTTAAGATAGAGCTTTAATTGTCTTATCTCTTCAGGTGAAAATAAGTTAAAGCTCCTTTCATAAGCAAAATTTTTTTATGCCGTGTTGCATTTGTGTGTCAGGGTTTTGGTATGGTGGAAGTGGTGGCTCCTGGGAGAAGCTGCAAGAAGCTTCCCTGGCTCCAAGTTGGACCTGCCTCTGGCCAAAGCTGAGCCAGTCGGTGATGGTGGCAGCATCTCTGTGACAGTGTATTTAAGAAGGGAGAAGAAAGAAACTGACCAAAACCTGCAGTGGACAGAAGTGGGATGTGAGAGGAGCAACTCTGCAGACACCAAGGTCAGTGAAGAAGCAGGGGAGGAGGTGTGCCAGAGCCGAGATTCCCCTGCAGCCTATGGTGAGATGGCAGGCTGTCCTCATGCAACCCATGGAGGACCCCATGCTGGAGCAGGTGGCTGCACCTGAATAAACCCATGCTGGACTACTCTGTTTCTTAAGGCTTGCACCTTGCAGAAGGGACCTAGACTTGAAGCAGTTCAAGAAGAGCTTCAGCCCTGTGAGAAAGTCTCACATTGCAGAACTTTATGGAGGACACTCTGACGTGGGAGGGACCCCATGTTGGAACTGGGGAAGAGTGTGAGGAGTCTTCCACCTGAGGAGGAAGGAGTGTCAGAAACAACATGTGATGAACTGAGCACAAACCCCATTCCCTGCCCCCTGTGCCACTGCGGTGTAGAAGGTAGAGAAATGGGGAGCAGAGTTGAGCCAGGAAGAAGGGAGAAGTGAGGGGAAGTTGTTTTTAAGATCTGGTTGTATTTCGTGTTATATTAGTCTGATTTGAATGGTATCAAATTAAATTGATTCTTCTTTTTTTCCCCCTAGTTGAGTATATTTTGCATTGACCTTAAATGGTGACCATGTTCTCCCTGTCCTTGTCTTGACCCACAAGGCTTTTGTTTTATTTTCTCCTCCTCATCCCATTGGGTTTATATTCTGTGTCTGCAGCTATTTTTGCCTGTGCTTTAAAAATATGTAAGGAGTATCATGAGATCTAGGAAGACCACTTCCACTTCTGGGTGCTGTATCAGAAGAGGCATGGGCTAACAGCTGTAAGAATCAGTCTGCTTTCTGCAACCCCCATTGTGTCTGTGCAAGCTACAATGTTGGTTTTATTTTGTTATCAGTTCATTAAGTCTACATTATAAGTAGGATGCACGTAAGTATTGACTGCTTTGGGCATACTGTAAATAAGGCAATATTTGAATATAATGTAGATCAAATGACAGTGCCATTTTATGGAATCCATGCCTGCCTGAACTTAAAATGTTCCTATATAGTTTTACATGGATATAGCCAGACACGGTCTACATTACAGTTATTTTGTTCCCTCTCATTTCTTCATTCTCCTTTTGCTCAAGTTGGCATGAATATTAAAATAATGGCCTTTACTAGGTCCTTACTGCTGTTACTGTCAGTAGGAGTTATCTACCTTAGTAATAATCTAAATAATCTAAAAATATTAGTCCTTCAAAAAAGTTGTTTAAACAAAGCTGTTTTAGAAAAAAAAAAAATACAGTTTAGTTTCCACTGAAAGCTGGTTCTCTTCATGCAATAAAAAATACGTAGGTGTTAGCAGATTCATGGTCATGCTTTGGGATGCTTTTCTAGACACGTAGAAGCATAAAAGCTCCCATAAACTGCCAATGGCTTTTGATAAACAATGTCTGAAGCTAATAACAAATCAATTCACAGGTGAATAATCGGAGTAATCAGATGGTGTCATGAGAACTAACCTAGAAGTATAACAATACACAGCAGGATTGCAATCAGTGCCCCTGTGCTGAGGCCCACTGGCAAGAAGATTGCTTCCACATTGCAGGACAGGATGGTACCATCAGAATCACATCTGCAAACACGGATAGTCATTGTGTTTGTGCTGCTCTGGACAGGGTAACTGCTATCTTCTATTACTACTGGAAGAAAGTACAGCTCCTGCTCCCTTCTGCTGTAACCATTTCTCCTGGTTTCAATCCCAGCTGTGTTGTCTGTAAAACATGACACAGTCATTACAGGATTTTTATTGTGTATTTCAATTCACCATTGTAGTTTGTATCACCTTTAGGAACATGCGCCTATTCCATTTTTGAAACTCAGTGAATGACATTCTTTATGTAAGTGCTTTGTTTTATCATTACAGAAGGTATCATATTTTCACTGGTACAGCTGTTTTTTTAGAGCATGAGATAATATTCCATACCTTGTAAACTTGTTAGCTTGTCAGCTGAAATTTCAAAGACATAAATAATAATTTTAAAAAACATTACAGTTATTAGATTAGAAAGGCTTTTCTTTTCTCCATATCTCCATTTACTCCAAGCCTGTGGTCCAGATGACTTTGCACATGAATTTAGAATCAAGTCTCAATTAATTAATTAATTAAACTTAAAAACTGAAAGTAATATACCTGAACAAAATGCAAACCACTTTAACTTTCCTGCCCCATTAAAAATAGGTACAGAAGGTAACTGAGTAGTTCACAATGAGTACTTTTTCAGTTAGTTATTAATGTGTTCAGAACTTCTAGAAATTATTTTGTCATTTCTTCCCAGTAGATATTCGGTTATCTCTGCTTTTCTTACATCAAACAGAGTAGCAAAAAAATGATGTGCAGATTAAAAGAATTACACTGAAGGCAAAACCAAAATGAAATTAGCAGGCAATTAATTAGCTGACAGATCTGAAGCAGTAGTACCCTGAAGCAGTCACCATTTTGCCATCTCATCTATGTGCTTTACTGTATCTTTAGAAGAGGTCACCTGCTGTCCATGCTATGTCTTTCATACCTTCTTGGGGTTTTTTCACTAGGTAGAAGAATTAAGGGCTTTGATTTCCACTCTCAAATACTTGTGTGCAGTTCTGATTAGAGATAATAAGAAGGAACCCTAAATATCTAAAAGCAGATATGTTGTGATTAGACACTGTTGAGAAAGCACTTGACTGCAAAATGCTTATTTTAGAAGTCCCCTTGTTATCAAACTCAAACATGGCACATGGACATGTCATGTTCAGTGGCATTTAGTTTTGAAAAAAAAAATGCCTCTAAATTCTTAGAATCAAACTAGCTTCCATCTTCAGCTTGTTCTTTCTATGATTAATCATCTGTATTGTAAAAAGTTTTAGATCTAATTAAAGTCATCCAGCTTAATCTTCTTTCTATTCTAATTTCTATTAATATAATTATTTTTATTCTTTTTTTTTCTAATTGCAGTATTGAAGAGCACTTCAGTACACATTGCAATGCAATCAAATGAGTTTCTATTCTCCTTTGAGAAGAATCAAAGACTGAGCTCTTCAATCTTTGAACAATTTCTGTTGCTCTTCTATGACCCCTTTCAATTGTTCAAGGTCCCTTTGAAAATATGGACCCAGACATGTGTTTGAACTCTACACAGAGCAGGCTGGAGCTGCAGCCTGAAGCTGAGACAGCTTCTGGTTCTTCAGTTTGTTGGCGATAAATTCATTTTCAGGATGTATGTGACAGTCTGGAGAGAAGGAATTCTCTCTTTTTACATGAGCAACTGAGTGAGCTCAGCAGGGAAGTAGCCCACTAGAGAGCAGAGTGAGGCCAGCAAAGTGGAAAGCCAGAAGAAGCTGCACAGTTCAGCTGGAAGCATTCCAGCTCTGCCAGGGCCTCTCACTTCTGTTCACAGCTGGTGGATTGGTCTCAGTGCTGCTGAAGGCATAGTCTAGAAACTTATTCGTTCTCTTTATAGAGGCTCTAAATGGCAACCTTGAGCTTCTGTTTTGCTTCTGTCCTCATTAAGTTATATTATAAAGGATGATGGAACCTGGAAACTTTATTCTTATGGGTGCACTACAAACATATTACACCTGCTGTAATATCACACCACCCATGGTTTTTAGCTTTATAGAAGACCACTGGTTATTTCTCTGCTTGACATGTTCAAAAATGTTGAAGGACACCCTTACTCATAAAAGCATTAATCGTAACACAGTGAACAAGATTGTTTCCTCAAAAAGCAAAATTAAAAATATTTCACAAAGTACCTCAGTACTAACCTAATAGCTAGCTCAAAAGATAATGTTATTTATGCTTTTAAAAGCTTTCTGTAGGGAAAACAGTGTTGTGTTACTATAACTCTAAATTGCACACAGAGCAGACCTTCTACCTTTTTGGCAATCAAAATGCAAGTGTTGCTGCAAATATTGTATAAAGTGTCTGTTTGGGCAGATTTTTCTACCAGCTCTGTAAATCATCAAAAATGAAAAAGTCTTTTATGGTTGGAAAATATTCTACAAAAGCCTTTTGTCTGTCTTGTGTTTCAATAAATAGTCTACTGCTTTCTTCTTTTTTAGTAGGTGTTAAGAAATACTTTTAAGAGTGTATATAGGTACAGACACATACAAACATTTATGCATGAAAAATTGTGTGTCTTGGTGGTTTCATTCATTTTAATGGAAATAATGCATTTGGGTTTATATAGTAGAGAAAGTCTGTTCACAGATTTCTGAGATCCAAAGTCATTTTGGTGTCAACGTTGCTTGTTTAAATGGGGAAAGTTAATTATCTAATAATATTTAAGCAATTTCCTCACCAAACTCATATGCTAAGCACACTTCACAAAAGCTGTAAATCAGAAAGGTCATTGAGTTTAATTTCTGTGTCGCCTTTTCAAGATAAAAGATTCTTTTGAGGAATTAAATATATTAAAATTACCTCAGAAGAACTGGAATATTTATATTTTAAACAGTATTTTGTCATTTGAAAAAATAAATATTGTTGAAATTAAAGGATATTTTAGGAAATAGACAGAAATAAATAAATTAAAGGACTCTCTTTGAAGAAATCTTGACCTAAAGAGTAAAGGTATTTAGAGTATTCATGTTACCAGACTAGATAATTATGAAGATGCTACCCATAAAGGCCTTGAAATGTGCTGAAAAGATGAAAGTAATAAATGTAAAATATGAGGAAGCACTAAAGAGGTATAATTTCCTCCTTCTCTTAAGATACAGAGAACATTTTTTCTTTCTCTTTAATTATAATCATTAGCAAAGTTCATCATGCTGAGTTTTCCAATGAAATCCTACCAACAGCTAAGTAGGGAACAGAAAATTACAGAAACTACAGTGAAGAATTAAGGAGAAGCAATCTTAAGCATTATCCAAAATTTTAAGTCCAGTGGGGGACAGCTGTAAAGCATTTCTGTCTTGCTTGGCATAATTATAGTTAGATACAGAAATCCCACGACATTTTGAAATCCTAGAAGCTGTTTAAACTGAACTATTTAGACTAAGCATTCCAGGAGAAGAGTAATAGCCTAATTCTCCCAAGAAGAGGAGACCTGAATCCACTGTAAGATTGTCCTTCATATTCATGGAGCTGTCTGTCTCAAGAAAGCTATTTGAATGGCCTCTGATAAAATGCTGATCTATGTATTTGTTTTTTATTTTTAACTGTTACTCATGTCAGTGTTTTTGCAGGCCTGTAGGGAAATCTCAGCCTTTGGTGTTCTCACAATTCCTGTCCCCTAAAAATGAGAAAAGGTGCAAGACCTGAATTTATATTAATATATGTCCTAGATAATTTAACAATTAGAAACGTGAAATAAAGAAGTTAGTCTGTAGACATGACTGTAATATAAAGTAATAATATTTCTCATTATAATCACAGCCTGCTGCTCTGAAAGAGAGATATGGGTAAGCAACTTACTTCTGTAGTCATGGACTGTGAAATTTGGTTTGTTGGAAGCCTCAGGTGACAGTCTGAAGGAAAACCTTTGCCCAGCTGGTGACAAATCTTTGTCTGCCGCAGTGACAGTCTGTATCACCTGAAATCAGATTAATTGTGAAGTCAGTTCACTCTTCTGAAAGAAGCAGTTTTGTAGAAGTGCAAAGTAAACATCAAGTGAAACGATAAAAGTGAAGTCCTACTGAATTACTCATTCCCCTAATGTATTGGACAGTTGAGGCAAGAAGGCTGACTACTATAGCCTTCTGTCTTGCTTTGACATATCTGAAGCAAATCAGAAAGATTTACCCTATATTCATAGCACAAGTATTTAATATTTGTCCTTTATATCAAAATACTAGTGATTATTTTCAGGTCAGTGATTCTTCAAGGACAGTTCACTTTATCTGTTACTATTACTGTCACTGTTGCAACTAGTACCTATTGTATACTTCACAAGTCTGCACCCTAATTCTATACACTGAAATGAAGTAGAGGCTTGAAAGGTCTGCAGCATGTAGCCATGAAGGAACTTTTGGATCCCAGAGTCCATTCTACTGATTTCAGGTAAGCACCGTCCATTTAAAATGTTTCATAATAGGTTTGCCACTGATCCTTTAAAATGGAACATATTTTTTTATGTAACAGAGATCTAAATATTTATAATTTTTGACATCTCAATGCTTGTCTCCCGACCCCCCCGCCCCGGCCCTGTAAAAGGTTCCCCTTTCTGCTGGTACTTCCTGGACAAGAAACTAAAAGTATTTGATAAGCAAGAAGTCAAATTAGGTTGTATGGTAGGTAGTTGAAACATACAAGGAAAAAAATGCCAAAACCAAACAAAACAACAACAACAAAAAAGATGAGCTAGGAGTACCATATGATGTCATGGAGAAATCTGTAATAATGGCAACAAAAATCACATGGACTGATTACATATCACATACACATAAAGAGAAGTCATTGACTACACAGCAGGCTGAGTATTTTCCTTCCATGGCCGGCAGTAACTCTCAGAGTTGAACAGTTGCAGTTACAAGCATTGTCTTTGAAAAAGTATTAGCTGTTAATGTATGTAATGGTTGGCCTTGGTGCTTTGCAGCACTGCATTTAATTGCACAAATTTTGTGGAGAAGTACAAGGCAACAGATTCTGGGGGCAGCTCTGTTAATACTGGCATCACTCATGCTATAAAGTGATACTCTGAATCTGAAATATCTTTTTGCATGCTATGTATTTATTTTAAATTGGTTCTAAAATGAAGCTTTTGGGAGTATTGTCTTTAGAGTTCTGAGTTCTTATTCTCAAAATAGAGAGATGTGTGTAATCTATCCTACTCCATTTATTCACTGCAGTTTTACTCCTATATTTAGGAGTCTTTAAGAGTAGGATTCTTTCTCCTGTCATAGCTATTATAATGCACAGTAAAGGGTGGCTCAGGCCCATATAATCAGGGATAAAAATAAAGAGACCATAAAGGTCAACAAACAGAATTCTAAAAGGTATTTCCAACACCGACATTTTATTTATAAAATAATTCTAACCATGATGTCATTTTCAAACACAGAAATTTCTATTGCTGTAAATAATAAGGAAAGAAAAAGCAAAATGGTAAGCATTGCAAATTTGAAATACCTGTCCTGGCTTGGCATTTTCACATACAGATGTCTCATATGGAACTGAAATTTCAGGAGGAAACTCGTTGACATCCAGGACATTTATTATAACGTTGACTTTGCTGGTTAATAGTGGGTTACCTATAAGTGATTTTTAGGAGAAAAGCATTAAGGAATGCTATTTATGTTTGTTGTCATCACCAGTGCCCATGAGTTGTCATAAACTGTTTGGATACCAGTACTGTGACTTCTAAGTGCCCTTGACTTTCATTTATTTCTGATTTGTATTAAGGAGAAATTAAAAGCAAACTTATTATTTTGTACCAGACTTTGATCCATTACTCTTCATGATGTAAGGAATCAGTCAACATTATTATGTTAATCAGAGCATAAATTAAAGAGTTTGAAGTTGTACCTGTAATTAAAGATGCAAACTTTTCTCAGGTCACTTTTCGTGGAGTCTTTTGGAAAACTCTTCCAATCATTAAAACTGAATTCTGTGTTCCACAACAGAATACAGAAGATCAGTATTTATTACTTAGCCAGTTTGCATCTTCAAAATATTAAGGAGGTAAGTGGAGCATACCCATTTAGAAGATGGAGAAAAGTAAGAGAGAAAGATACAAAGAAATATCTTGCTGAAAGCCAGGCAGTCAGTGGTAAATTTATCAGTGAGACACG
The DNA here is from genome assembly GCA_025345505.1 of Todiramphus chloris collaris. Classification (NCBI taxonomy): domain Eukaryota; kingdom Metazoa; phylum Chordata; class Aves; order Coraciiformes; family Alcedinidae; genus Todiramphus; species Todiramphus chloris. The sequence goes on along the minus strand of JANVCC010000069.1, from coordinate 949,722 downwards.
TAGAGATAGCATTCAGCTTGTGGTTAAACCATTAAGCTATGTTGTAACAGATACTTCTTTTAACTTTTGTGAAAATGAAATGCTAAAACACAGTATACATTATGCTTCTTTTCATTATCCCACCAATGCAGATAATCTTCATCAGTCACTAGATGCATTTTGCAAACAAAGTTTACCTGCAAATGTCTGACAGAAAGGAGACACAAATGCAAAGCATATTTCAATACAAAGCAGACAATATTCTCTTTTGCTTTATGCTGAGACTTCTTAAAAGATAGCAGATGTAAAAAGCAGTTTAGCTGATGAGTCAAAAGGATAATTATTTTACCCTTTTGCCTTTAAGAGTGGCAGCAACTATACAAACACAGTTAATATTCAAAAAATGTGTGCTGTGAATTAGTGTGGTGTAGGACTGACAGCATGGGGTCATGGTTGAGTACAAGAACAGTTTTCTTGAATCTTCAGACATAAATGGACCCTTCAAACTATTTGCATTAGCTGCTTACTTTGTAGTTTTTATAAACCTTTGCATTTCTGTTGTTTATAATCAACACAGTAAGGGACAAAGTCTCTTCATGGTGGCACTGTAGAAATTTTACATGATTTCTTTCTTTTTCTTAGGAACTACTAATCACAGTGTTTTCAAGAGGCCTTTGTCATAGCCTAAAGGTATTCCCCAGTGATTTCCTAGTTAAGTAGGACCAGCTGCAAGTAGAAATGTGCTTTACCTGTTTACAAGTAGTGGATAAACTGACCATCCTACAAACTCAGCTTGGAATCTAAAAAAAACCCAACTGCCACCCAAATCACACAGTATTTGTAGCTCCTTCCTATGAACGTACCTAGTTAATAGTGAACGTATCTAATATTATCTCTTTGAATCCTCATTCATTTCCAAGTTGGCATCATGCTTACTTGCAGAATGTCTCTGTGCAGGAAGGCATTGTGCAGTATGGATAAGGGCAGAGGCTGGTCTAGCAGAATCAATTAGGCATTCGTTCTTTAGATGCCCGAAGAGCCAGAAGAAATCTAGATCTCCTGCTCACAGTTCAATTGTTTCCTTTGTATAATAGGAAAAAAAAAAAGTACTAAGAAGTTATTTTAGTCAGTAAAGGGCAGGACACCGACTCTGAAGATATACAGAGATCAGAAATGCCCTGAGCAGGTCAAGGTCATGCAGTTACTACTGGAAAAAAACCTAACTTAAAACTTCCCTCCTAGCAGTACTTGCAGCAAATAGCACAACTTATACAGAGTAACTCAGGTTTTCCTTTACTTTTTGTGTGTTTGTTTCAAGGTATAACACTGAATAAGAGGAGTTCAGGATACATTCTTCAAACACTTTAGAGATTAATGCATTGCCATGAAAGTATGGGCATAGATGTTAATTCATTTCCCTTCAGAAATATGTTAACAGTGCCTTTCCAGTAAAAGAGTGAATGTGTTCAAAATGTATACCTCATGTACATGGGAGATACTAGCTGATTTTGATCACTTCTGTTGAACAAATCAGTTTCCATAAGAAATCTTTTTAGGCTTTTTTTTTTTTTTTTTAAGTAACCTACATAAATTATTTTTTCAGCTTTTTGGAACTGTGCACATTATGGAACTGTATTTTATTTAAATGAACAAAGGGATTTGACATTTTGACTGCTCTCAAAATCATGATAGGTTAGCATGCTTTAGAAATATACACAAATATGAGTGTACTTTTTTACACATTTATTCCTCCCTGATGGTCTGTGATTTCTTTTCTGTGATTCTGTGAAAGGTATTTGAGGCCAAAATCTCTTATTCCTTGCTATTTAGCAAGGTAGAATTTTACCTTGCATAAATGGTCAGCAAAAATTAAGTATGACAAGAAATAGAATTACTACAGGTTGTGATGGACTGCTTCTGGATTTCACTTTATGTGATTAATTTTCTTTTTAATTTGCACTGATATGAGTTGAGCTTCTTATGCATATAAAGGAAGACTGCAAGAAGTTTGTATACAGCTTTGAATTCGTATATAATTACAAAGACCTGTAATACTTGATGTGAAAGAATTGCATTTCAAATATTGCTTTGCCAACTTGACCTCCATTTTATCTGTTTTTGTTTTGTTAGTTGTCTGTCTCAAAATCAAACCTTTATGAGCCATGTAAGCACAGTAGTGATGGGCGTGCTGGTATCAGTGAGTGAGTCACTGACAACATCTACTCATGCCTTTTAAACCCAGATGACACAAATGAGAAGGCAAGTTGGTTGAATTCTTAGCCTAGGAATTAAGACTTATTTCAGATTTCAATTCTACCTGTAAAATTCTATCTGCAAATTAATCGCTTCTTCCTTCCTCAGTTTTCCTAAAGGTAAAACAGTGTCAACACCGCTTCCTTCTTTTGCTCGAGTACCATCATCTGTTAAAAACTTTATGGTTCCTACAGTAGTAAAAAACATGTAAAATACTTTGATTAAGGAACTTCTGAAAATCCAGGATATCTAAGAAAATAGATACTGACCCTTGAGGAGAACTGGTGATTCCTTAATCCCAGTTATGGTATTCAGGAAAAGATAAATCCCATCTTGAGGTTTAATATGAGGTTTCTTTAGCATTCACAAAATTTGGGCCTAGACTTATATGAGTTACAGGAAGTATTATGGTTACGTTACATTTATTTTCAACCTTAACTAGTGCTTGAGGATAGGAAAGCAGAAATAAGATCTTATGCATCTTACCTATTACCTATTTTGCAAGATGCAAAAACCATTTCTGTACTAGGTAATTAAGCAGCACCCTGGGAACTTTCTGAGCAATGGACTGTGATTTTTTTACAGCATTATGTTCTTACAGCAGCCGGTGTCACAGCTTTGGCCTGGGGCAACTAGTGATCTTGTGGACAATTCAAATGCCTGTGCTGGGAGTTAGTATGGGCTAGGGACCAATCTCAAGGAATTGATTTACATGTGGGCACCCTATTTGTAAGGTAGAAGTGTTTAATGGCATAGAAATAGGCTACTCGGTGCTAGCTGACCTTTGTGCTTGAAATGAATGCAGGCCATGGTTCATTTATTAGTTTGGACAGAGTCTGTGTGATCAAAAATAGTCAGAAACAGCAACCATGGAGGCTACTAGGGTGTTGATTAAGAAGAAGAAGGAAAAAAAAAAAAAACAAAAACAAAAAAAAAAACCCCAAAACTACAATGAAATATACTCAGGGAATGAAAAGAAATATGGAGAAATTGTGAAGTGAAATGGGGGAAAAAATTATGTGAGTCTGAAAAATCCTCTCCCTGTCATGCACTTTGTTCTATATACAAGCTGATTTCTTATTTCTGTGGATGGACAGGGGACCTTCTGCTTTCATGTCTGTGTCATCATCCATGTGTTAGCAGAACGATCATCCACCTCCCACTTAAAAAGATCTCTACTTTGGGACAGGCTTCTTTAATAAGGGTGAGAATAAAGTTATGGTGTCTTGTGTTAAATAGAGTAGGCTATTGGTCCCTCTTTGCTGGGTACACCTCTGAGATGTTCTCAAGAGTCAGTTGTGCTGCTACTTGGAGACAGATTCCCAGACAGTGTTTAGATCACACGTTTGGAATTTTTTTCAGGGTTAGAAGTAAAGATCATAGTATAATGATACATTGTCAGAGTTCGTCATTGCAGAACTTGAGTAGTACCCCAGTTTCTTATGTGGAACCAGCATCTACTGTCCATATGTAAGATATACTGTTATTGATGGGTAACCAGGACTTCCCTGTCTGTGAGTGTACAAGTTGACACAAGGAAGCCTGGGAGAAGCAGATTTCATAATTAATTGTCCAAATCCTGCCTCTCTTCAAGCTGCCAACCTGTACCATGTCTGGTGTATGCAGGGATAAAGGGGCAGGACCTGGAGTTTAGTGAAGAATAATCTCAGTATATGTATACATTTATATGTAAAATAAGTGCACCATGAGCACACTGGACAGGAAATCATTTACAAATTCCCCACAATCCAGGCTTTTGAACAAGATTTTATTTTTTTTCCCTCTGCAATAGGTGATGTCAGGAAAGGTTACTTTAATAAGCACATAGTAATTATCTTCTGCCTCAGTTTTGAACTGTATTCCTTTAAAAAATATAACTTCTTGTGCTTTAGTGCTAATAATAGATTTTTCAGCTTGTAAGAAAAGTCTGAATGGTACATGTGTATCTACATTAACATATCTCAATTGCTTGCTATTATATTTAGCTATCTAATACATGCCATTTATGCCATTATTTGAAAAGCTAACTTGATTGCTCTAAAGTCATAATGTTCCTTCAGGACTTCACTGGCTGTGTAAAATGTAACAGAAGCATCATCTGTGATTCGTACTGAGTTTCATTTTGAAGCTACATAAGAACAAAGGCCCCAGGACTAAGGCACAGGCAGGGAGTCCACACAAGCCTGTTCATGACCTTGGCAACATTTTCCACACACAGGGGAATGATGGCAAAGCTAATTTAATTTATTTTTCTCTCTGACTTGATGGGGTTAAAGCTGGTGGGCTTTGTTTTTAAGTGGCCTGTTCAAGAAAAGGTAATTTGCAGAATGACCATTAGAATGTGTCTAAAAGGTGGAGGGTTTTTTGTTGTTATTGTCTCACAGTGAGAAAGCAAAATACATATTTTAGCAATAAAGTTTTTAAGGAACAGAACTTAATATGTCTATGACTATTTTGGAGTCTTTTTATTTTAAAGAGATAAGGTCATGGAGAACTGAAAATACTTGGGTAACAATAGTGTCCATTCCTGAGGAAAGCTTATGCACCTAATTGCAGTATCAGACCACTTTCCTTAGGTAATCATGTATATGTCAAGGCACTGTTCAGTGCACTTTTTCTCTCATAAGAGATGCCAGATTCAGTGTTTCTGTATCAGCAATGAACAATTGGCAATTATTTTTTTATAGCAGAAATTCTTTAGCAGAAATATGGTAATTCTTCCTTTTTTTTTTTTTTTTTCCAGATGTTCTCTTCTTTCTAACCTTTTGTAGTTGTGTGCAGCGTGTCATCTCTCAAACTCCAGCCTTTATTTCCATGCTAGCTCTTAGTCAGACAAATGAGTATAAATCCTCCAAAATAATTGCAGGTTACTGGTGTAGTACAAGTATGGCAATTGTTTTTACTGCTATGAATAATGGTCAATGTATAAATATTTTGAGGTATGCGAAAATGATTCACATAGGTGTAAATTCTTAATTAGGCAATTATTATAATTATTAATTTCTTAATATAGCCTACTTGCTACAGCTCTTCATACACATGGTATTACTATGTATGTGCTGGAGGTTTTAGATAGCTTTAATTGCTCTTGGGAATAATAAACAAATTCACATCAAGTTTACTACAACAGCTGCCTTATTGCAGAAAAAAAATCACAGGTTTCAAATGTTCTTTATCCACCAATAAATCTAAAAAATTAAACTTTATTGAAACATAGATCGTTAAGAGACCTCCCCTCTGCATCTACCTGCCTTTCAGTTTCTCTGAAAACAAGTAACAGTTCTGGTGGACTTTCTGTCAATATACATAAGCACGTGTGTCTCCATGTACTCAATCACTTGCGATAGTTTAGTACAGGTAAAATTCAAGTGTTCATTGGACTGGTGTCCTCGTTATATTTTCAGATTCCAGGAAGAGAGCTCATGGTTCTTTTTGAGATAACTAGAACTGAGAATTTTTCTTTTATTTAAAATAAGGTATTCCTGCTCTGCTTCCAAAATATTCCTCTTCCTGTTAGTAGCATGTATTCCTTTTTGAAGACTCAGTGCCAAGCAATACAGTGAGTAAAACATGTTCTTTGCTTTAGAAACTTGCATTTCTGGACACATAAACAGAACAGAAGAAATAAGAAATACAGCAGGAGTCCTTTTCTACAGTCTATTATGTCAACGGAAAGATTTCTATGGCCTTTACACAACACTAAGTGACCAAAAGACTTGTAGAGTGGTATAGGTCTATGAGAGTTTCAGTTTGACAGAGTCATAAAGGAGGAATGCTACACAGAAGGACAGCAATAAAGAAAGTTGCAGCTACATAATACAGCAGAAGAAGTAATTAAAAAAAAAAAAAAGCTATGTAGGAGAAGATATAAACACAAAAAATGAAAAAACCCCATCACAAATCATACAGGAGAAGAAAACAAGTGGTTAGGCATCAAGTCTTGTGCAGAGAGAAAACACAAGAACAGAGATGCAGCACACACATTGATTCAGTCAGAGCCTTAAATCTTGACTGAATTTTAGTGTACTTTCTGTCTAAGAATCATCAAACAAGTCATTTTTCTGCCTTCCAAAAGGAGATTGTGAGATCTGGTTTTTGACTAACCTATTTTCCTATGGACTGAATTACAAATTCAGAAATAAGAACTGGAAGGCCTCTATACAGCTCCTCATGCTCTTCATGCTGACAGAATGTTTTTAAGCTTCTGAGGGAACTGTGCCTACATGAGGGCTACTAGGAAAACCTTTCTGCATAGGGCTGCTTGAACATTGCACTTAGCCTCACAGTGAGTCTGGCAAAATGATATTTATTGAGCCTTCTTAAATAATCTCTTGGCAATATATGCACTTTTCACAGTGTATTTATGCCTGAGCACTGCATTCTAAAAAAAATACCACCTTAGCATATTAATTCAGTTTGTGTCATACTTACTAACTTTACTTGCAATTATAGAGAAATTATACTGTGGTGTGCTTTCTCTGTCCAGTAATTCATTAGTAGCAATGGTTCCTTCAGCAGCATCTATTGTAAAGTAGCTGTCCACATCATTCTTCCAATCGATGAAGTATCTGTATGTAAAAAATATTAAATAAAGTAGATGCAAATGTGCAAAGATGACTCATTTATCATAACAGCAGTCTAGCTATCTCAAGTTTTGTTATTTTTCTCTTTCCAGCTATTACCATCCTTGCAGGAAGAAGACAATAAAGAATGATTTGTTTATTTCTTTTTTGCAGAGTTGGAGTGCTCAAGGGAAAATGGGATATAGTAAAAGATTTAGTACTTCTGGTGTTCAGATTATTTAAAAACTCTGAGCTCCCAAGACACTGATGCATAGCTTCTGTGACCCTGATCACTTATGCCAGTCACTTTGGAAAGCACTAGATAGGCTTAGAGGGAAAAAGAGAAAAAAATATGTGAAACAGTGTTTAGGGTATCAGTAGAAACGAAGAGTGGATCAGGTCTGGTCTCTTTACATCCATTTTCAGCTGCGGTAGGCTGGAATTGGCTTCACTGGGCTTTCAAACAGGTGTCCTAGTGGATGTATATATAGGCTGTTGGCTCAGTCCTCTCAAAGGTCCCTCACCTATAGGACGTTGGTAGATCACAGTATGGGAGATGGAGAAATGTGCTTATTCCCCCACACATATAGGAGCAATAAAAGGCTCTTTGCCTTTGGGAAGAATAGGCAACTTTCACTGGAGCTGCAATGCCACTGGTTTTTAATTCTCCTGAGCCATTGTTTGTCAAGAAGTATGAAAACAGAAGAGATTCAGAGCTCAAAATGTGGACTTATTTTTCTCTAGCAAGGACTTAGTAGAAAGCAGAGATGCAGTCATAAAAACAAGAGCCGCTTAAAAGCAATCTGATAATTATTCCAAGCCTATTTCCCTTAAATGCTAATTAATTTGAAAGTCTATTTTCACATTTGATGCTACTGTTTGTAGTCATAACAATATTTTTTCTGATGCAGTGCTGCCAGCTACTAATTTCCTTTTCATTGTTAGTCTCTTCATACCTTGATGATGTTTTTCAAAAACTAGCTGGATGAAATTGAGAAAGCCATTTGTGAGCAGCAGGCAATACGAACAAAATGGCACTCAAAAACAAATACTTCTCAATCATAAAGGCCAGAGGACCATTCCTATGACACCTCATTGCAGGTAAAACGGTGAAAATAAAAGAGTAAAAGCTAGTATTTCCTTCTCTGATTAGTGTGATTTATGGAAATAATATATAGGGAATGTAATGACAAACATTGTTTACTGCTGTAGAAGGAGGCGGTGGAAGGAGGGGTGTATGACATAATCCTAAAGAAAATATATCAGGCTGAGACTCAAGAATGTCAATAGGTCAGGCAAACCCGAATAGTAAAAAAAAATAATCACAAATAGGGTACCATACTCCTTTGGAGACATTTTGTTTAATCAAAATCACAAGAAAATCCTATCTTAGATAAAATAGGTTATTTCAGCAATTGACAGGTATCATTACCAGTTCACTGCTGTATTTGAAAAGCCTCAGAAATTACACGCTAAAGGCCGCGTGTATCCTGTTACACAGCTGAGCAGGCACATTGTCTTCAATATTGTAGTATTATCTATCCACATTTGTAATTTCAATCTCATTGTTCAAAATTTGGTTGACATAAAAATAATTAAAAATATATAAGCCATTTATTAGAAATATTACACTGATATACTCTCCATTTACAGTAAAATTGCTCTTTCAGGCTTTCCATGCTTAGTAGATTATAATTTCTTCCAAAGTGAAATATATAGCCACACAGAAATAAATGGGATCAAAGCACGAGAAAGTAGCTTTATCTTTCGCCTTAGGAAGATCAGTTTTGTCTAAGTACCCTCCACACCACAGTATGAGCCAGCGAAGAACGTACAGGACCTAATTCAAAGCACAGTGGAGGTGACAGCCACCTTTACCAGGAGGCTTTGAAACAACAGAAAATATATACAGTTTGAACTCTTTTGTGCTTGAAGTTGAGTTCAAGCATGAGTATTTGTAGGATCAGAATCTGATAGTCTAGCTGCAAGCATTCACACAGGTGATTACCCTCATTCGCAAGCCCAGTATGCCTACTCCTAAACATAAGCATCAGCACTGCAAGACTAGCACTACTCCTGCTGATCCTATCAGCAGAATTCCTCTTGGCTTCCATGGAAGTTGCATCTCTGGGAATTGGACAGTTCTATAAGAACAGAACAGTAGCATTATCTTTGGCTGCAATAAGACCGTGGAAACTGTTATTCCAATATTGTTACCATTGTTACTTTTTTTTTACTTTAGCATTACCTTTAAAGACATCCCTTCCTACTCTCTCCATGTGATGTACATATGGTAAAATTAGGGGGTCATTCCAGCTCCTCTCATCATAGCCATTCTTCCTCCTTTCATTGGTTGTCCATGTGCAGTACCCATGAAAATGTATCTGGAAGAAGATCCTGTTACCGATAGCTCTTCTGAACATAGTATGGCTTCCAGATACTTCAGTAAGTCTGTAAGTCTTTTGTAAAAGATTGTATGGGATCCCATCTGTCTGCTTTTCAAATGGGAATTTTTGGGACATCCCAAAGGGAGGTCACTTTTGGGAGACACTCTAAAAGAAATGTAGTTTCCTTTTACAGCACTTTCATACAGTCTGATGTTCAATATGAGACATTTTGTAATCAGGACAGCAACAGTTAAGTCTCTTTAAGGTGAATGGTATTGCCTGAGCTCTGCCTTTTACTTGGAAAAAAATGCTTTCAAGAACAGAAGAAATGGGAAAAGAGTCTCCAACCAGAAAAAGCAGTAACTTTCCAGAGATAAACCCGGGTATCTGGGACATAAAGTCTGACATTTCTTGTTAGATCGTGACACAAAGAGGAATACTGTTGAATTACTGGTATTAGGACAGCTGTCTAGATCTTCTAGTCATGGTCTAGCAGTTTGAAGCAACTGAGATTGGTTTGTTTGACTGCTCTGAGTGCCTTCAAGACAGATCATGGATAACTATGCTAATCCCAAGAGGCAGTTCCCTCCTTGAAAAGTTAGGAAGAACTTAATTGTTGAGATAGGACACAGCAATCTTATTTTTCAGAAGCACCTGACCAGGCCTGTCTGGCAGTTCTTGAGTACCAGGACATTGATATATAGTTCATACTCACTGACGGGGAAGAAACATTGAACTGAATGTCTCCCTTAATATTCTTCCCAGCAGAGGACTGTATTCTAGGTTATTGAAGGCAGGGGGTGTGTGGGATAAGTGTGGAAGGAGATACATTTGCTAATGTTGTCTGAGTCTTCTCAAGAATAGCTATACTTGTATATCAAGTAGGATAAAAGAGACAAAATGGAAATATTTGGTTTATAAAGTGGTAAGAGTCAAGTCTGTAGGACTGCCATCCAGAGCATTCAGAAAGACACACACTACCCTCTTAGGAGCTCCAAGGATAATTTGCATTCATCTTGGCTAAGAGTAAGGCTGTGTTTAGGGCTCTCACAGAGCACTTCCCCAAAAGAGGACTCATCTTTCAAGGAGCAGAGGACACTGGGGAAGACTGTTGACTAGCTGCAGCACAGAAGACAGCAGAGTGCTTGATGGGGTGCTGTGAGTACATGAGTGACAGCAGTTCATCCTTGTGAGGATAACAGGAACTCTGAGCAGTCAAGCAGACAACTGTAGTTGCTTCTTATTGCTATACCATGAATAAAAGAACTGGACAGCTGTCTTGCTGCTGCTGAGGAAACATGCGTGACAATGTGTTCAGGAGGGATGGTAGGTGGCGGGATGCTAAAGGAGGCTGTGAAGCTGAGGATTTGGGGTGTGCTTTTTTGTCTTAAAAATGTGGAGGGGAAGATTTCCCCTTCCTCAAATGGATGGCTTTGGGAGCAGTGGGGGTCCATCCTCACCAAAAGTTTATAAACTTTGCCAAAGTCTTTGTTGTTCTGTCTTGATAGTGACAGCAGTGATGACACAATGCAACACAGGAATCATACAACTTACAACATACTACCAAGTTTCTTTTTTATATATTTTTTTCTTTTTTTATTGATGTTTAAAAACGATGCAGAGCGTACATTTGTGTGTCCACGCTTTGCTCCTTAGAGGGGATTTCTCCAGCTCTTCCCAAGCTTGCAGGCAAAGTCAGATTGCAGCTTGAATTTATCTCAAAAAGGAGAGCTTAGGAGAAAGTTACATGGTTGTTTACAAGTCAGTAGCCATTTTTTTTGTTTTCCAAAATTCAACAGAGTATTCTGGTCTTGCTAGTTTGACCTTGATAATGAATAACCTATACAAGCACATACATATATTACAAAACTTTCTGTTAGCATTTCCACCAGCTAAAAAATATAGCAGCCACCATTGGTGTTCAGAATCATCTTCTCTTCTCAGCTCTTTTGATAGGGTTTTACTGCCTCCAAAGAAGGACAGTCACAAAGCACTGGTCTCAGTATTTTGTTCTATGCTTTTTAAGAATGTAGGGACATCTTCTTATAGGGTGGTTGTGGTTCCTGGGATAGTTCTAGTGATGGAAGCACTCTCATGTCTTCTTTTGATGTCATAAATACAGAGAAAGTAAAACTAACAGAGAATCAAGAGGTACCAGAAAAATCTGCCAGTTACACAATGTTGGCATGGTGAAAGCTGGGTCATATTACGGTCTAAGTATTCTTTTATGCATTCCTAGCCCAGAGACACCCTAGTGTATTTATCCTTGCTTGTACTCTCATGTAGCTGACAGCTACACTGAAAAACCAGAATTCAGGCCTCAGACAAGATACTTTGACAGCATTTTAGACTGATAGGTCTCAGAGACTAATTAAAGAAGCAGAGTTGTAATACCTTGGCAATATACATCCATCTCTCATAAAAAGTAAGAGCACAATCAGGAACAGTCTTGCATAGCTCTGCGATGTCACTGCCTACGAGACACAAGGGGATTTAGGAATACGGAGAAAAAATATTTGTTTCCAGAAGGTTCTGACACTGGAAATATAAGTAGATGGAACACTTGGCAATGCAACTAAACTCTGACCATCTGAAATGGAATACGAAGTTCTTAAAACTTGTTCATGATTTTAGAGCCATGCAATTAAAGCTAGGAAATTATCAAGGTAAGATAGATAGATAGATAGATATTATATATATATATAAAATATATATAAGTGTGTATTTTAGAGGAAGATTACTTTAAAGCTAGACTGGGAAGATTAAGACCAAATGTCACAGAAATGAAACTCTAAAGGATCAACTTTAAAGTGTGCTACAAAACAGCTAATAGATATGGTGCTGTAATGGTAAGCATGTGGAGAGGAGCTCTGACCTGCCTAAGCTGCTGAAAGGAACAGTGAAGAAAAGATGCTGTCTCCACCCTTTGTCACTTTATAGTAAGTAGGGAAGGAAAGCATGGATCATGACCCTAGAGATGCTGTTGAGTTAAAGGGACTCAGACCAAAGTTGCTCCTGCTGCAATAGCAGAATGCAGAAAATCATCTGAAGGAATAAAGCATCTTATTCAATTGGAATTAGCATGAAAACAGAGACGAGTCATCCAATTCAGTAAGCATTTAGCTTTTAATTATTGACTTTCCCTTTTGTTTTATTGTTCCACAAATAGGGAACAGTAATTGCAACCAGCCTCCTATAAGAAAAATAAATTATTTAATTAATAAAAACGTGAGGGGGGCATTCCTTCAATTTTATATTTGTTGAAAAGTTGTCCTACATTATCTGTCCTACATCAACATAAATATTCTTGTCTGTATTTCAATTTCTCCTGTGAAATTGTACCTTAAGCAGACCCAGATGGTGGATCTAAGAAAACCCAAACCACAACTTTTCTGTCTGTGCTTTGAATGATTTGTCTGTCAACCCCGGTTTAGAAAGCATCTTAATACTCCCACTACAGCTTGTCAGACCCAAGTATCAGAGTGCAGCATTTTAGATGTCAGAAAATTCCTCACAAAATGAGATAAGTATAATTTCTAAGAGCTATGCTCTTAGATTGTTAGGGCATCAGTCCCTTCTGATCTTACCGAAGCACTGCATTCCAGACACTCTAGAAATCCTCTACAGCTGGTCCATTGTGGAAGGACAAGGTGCCTGCAGCTCTCAGATGAGCTAAGGCGCCTCGGAGAGTACTTGTGTCACCCTGCAGACACCTGAGGAGCTGGTTATGATGCAGGTCTTGATTTAGGCAATACAGTCAACTAAGGTAAAGGCAACTCGCTGAGTCCAGGCTGAATGCTTGAAACCGGTTTAATATTGCCTATTTCATAGGTTTCACATTGACAGATTTTTGAGAATTGCTACTGAAGGTAGTTCTGTTGATAAGGAGCAAATAAGCAATATGTATGAAATGTTAATATAGTCAAATTAACTACTCCGGACTATGAATCTTAAATAATTAAGGGAATGAAAGAATTTACAGAAACATAGACTTCTGCTTCTTAGAGGGGGAAAGATCATGGGAAGAAATCGGAACAACAACAACCATAAGATAAAGTTAATGCTGATCTTCAAAGGGGGTAAGGATAATTGTCCTGGCAATTTTGTCTCCTATAATTGAAGGCTACATTTTGTATCATTTGTAGACCAAGATCCTCAGGTAGCTGACTTCAGAAAATACGGACTTAAGTGATTACTCTTTTTCTTATTTGCTGCCTCATTGCAAGGAGTATTCTTGAGTTGAAAAAGGCAGTAGCAATATGAGCTCAGCACAACTGGAAATTAGGTGTTTGAAGGTTAACAGCTTCTGAGCACTGTGCCTTCATGCAGAATAAACATTTCCTGAAAAATTCCTGTTGATATTTTAATTTGAGAAGGCCAAATAACCTGGTTGATAGAGTTGCTTAATAAAAATACCTCAACTTGTCTCCATTCACACATTGCTGAGGTAAAGCACATTCCTTACTTAGAGACAGAACACTAGTTTTGGGGAGAAAAATGTGGGAAAGAAAGGTGAGGGAGGAAATATCAATTATCTGTAATGTGATAGGTCACCACTTGTGTACGTGTGACCTTCAACTGTTTAAACTGTGTTCACTTTAAGTTTTATGTAAATATTGCACTGCAGGTAAATTAAATTTAGAGTTCATGCCAACTTGGAACAGTTAAATACCACCCCTTATATCAGAAATAATAGATGGGAACTTAAAAACAGCAGAAACATAAACAAAGGTAGTAAGATTCAGTTGGAAATTGTGATCAGTTAGGATTTTTTGTAATTAAACCGATGAAAGAAACATTAAAGCAGGAGTGGCAAAATAGGTGATGGACAGGAGGAATATAAATGAGACTTTAGGTGTAATTTGACTACCTGAAAGTCCAAAGGCATTTTAATGAGTAGAATAATTATGTGCTGTGGTTGGAAATTAATAGCTATCTGCATCTAACTAGGTGTCAAGAAAATGACACCTCTCCAACAGAATTTTGTCCTGGGTATCATGTCTCTAGATAGACATCAACAAATTGGAAGTTTACAGAAGAGCACGGAAAACTGTCTTGGGTCTAGACATTCCGAGTTATAAGGAAAGATTAAAAGATAAGAGTTTAAAGAAGGGAGACATGACAGGTCTTCAGGTAGCTGAAGGGCTTAAACAATCATAAAGGAAAGATATTCTTTTCTTCAGCCCAGAGAAGCAAAGGGGCAAATTAAGAAAGGGAAAATCTGTGTTATGCAGCAACATCTTTCTGGCAGTGATGTGTATTATGCTGCACACAAGAGTAATGATGTGAGTTCTGGCACTTGGTACTACAAAGGTGTAGTGGGTCTGGCTGAGCTGCATTTCCCCATCCAGCCCTCATGCTGCAGCACTGGGAGCTGGAGGGTGTTGATAACACACCCGTGTTATGACTGCCAGTGCTCACACAGCACCAGAGGATGGGGGGCAGGATGGGGGAGAAGATACAGCCAACCCGAGCTGACCAGTGGGCTATTCCATACCATATGACGTCAGCTCAACTATAAAGGGAGAGGGCAGGAGGAGGATGGGGGGGCATTCTGCTTTGTCCTCCAAGCGGCTGCTACGTGTTCCTGGAGCCCTGCTTCCTGGACTTGGCCCGACATCGCCTGTGGACGGGAAGTAGAAAATAACATCTTATCTATCATAACCCACACCCCCTTGCTTTGTGTCTCATTCTCTCCCTGCGTGCCGTGCTGAAGGGGGTCGGGGGGAGTGATAGAAGGGCTTGGTGGGCACCTGGTGCCGTGCCGGGGTCAACCCACCACAAGAGCTAAGCTGGGTAAAGTAATGGAGATCATGCAGTAAGGGAAATGTCTAGAAAAATGGACTGAATAATCCTGTTAGTCTTGTCATGATAACCTCTGATACATAACAGGAAACAGTATCATCATGCTAATCATAGTTAGTTACAAAACTGCTCTAAGGTACAGTTTCAAATATAACCATGAATGTTTACCTTTTTTTAAGACTGCAGTTACTAAAAAGTTGAGAAACAGGAAAATCGCACTTACAATGAGAAACAAGATAGTCAGACTTCACGTCAAGCCAGAAAGATACTAAGATGTTAAAGAATTTCATGTGCTGAAGCATTCAAACAACTTTGTGTCCTCCAAAATCTCATCCTGGCACTGAAATATCCTTTCTGCAATCCTTAATATGATCCATTCACTGAGTTATCATTTGATAAAAGTCAAAAAAATCCTATCACTACATGTACATACGTAGTTGAAACACTAAGTTCTTTATTGCTTTTCTTCAAATATAACTGCTGAACTCTTCTGCTGATTACTGGAAGTATCATCTCTTCCAGTTAAGACCGAAGAGTGCCGTAATTTTGCTAAAGGTGCAATCGAGAATTTTTAAATGAAGTCCTTTGTAGACCATGCATGCTTAGAGAAGCCGTTAAGTTCAAAGAAGTATAATTAGATGTAACAAAACATTTTATTTTTCTGTGCTAAGTGATACAGTCATCTGAGTGATATTCTTTTAGGACTAAATAGGACAGTTAGATTTCCAAAGTCGTCCTCAGGGCTGCAGCACTTGAACCAGTATTAAGTTACTTTAGTTCTTTTTTCATACCCTCATTTGATTTAAAGATTACCTTTGATTCTGAGTCTTGTGGTTTTCTATTAGCTTTTAAATGCTGTCTCATGAGATTTTACAAGAGCATCAATAGTAACGATCCTTTTTTCTCCTCTGTGGAGCATGATAATATGAAATAAGGTGTAATGCACTACTTGGCTAACAGTAGCAGACAATAGCCTTTGCATACCATTCATGTTGTCCTGTGTTAATGCAACCACAGGGTTCCTTCTCATGTTTTTTAACTGTCCTGCATGCAACTGTTACGCTCTATGCCAAGTAGTATATATATAAAATAACAGATACATTGTATAAACTAAAAACATTTTTTCTTGAATAAAACTCTATTAATATAAAAATATTTTACAAAAGAAATTTCTTAATATAATGAAAAAAAAATAAAAATAGGGCCTCTCTTGTGCAGAACTAGTTTTAATACCCCGGGTTTAATACTATGATATTCTGCTAGGGGGAAGTAAGTCCAGTCAAACATATCTACTGTCACATAAAAACATAACCTGATATGTTCATTGTAAGAGTTATTAGAAAAATCTAATGCTAATAACAGCAAAATAACGTCTGAAGTTTTGCTATAAATTTTTCCTGTCATTAACCAAAAAACATAAAGGACATGACAATGTGCCAGAGTGGCAGATGCTGTTCTGCTAGGTTGCCTCTTTTTTGTTTCTATGTTTAAATAATTTATTAAGCCATCTCCTTTAATGAGAGCAGGAGCTTTCTGCACCTTTGCTGAATATATTCAGAACACTGATGAGCTGTTAGAGGTCAAATCAAAGGTAACCTTGCTTGGTCTACTGTCAAATCTTCTCTTTTGGGTAATCCTGCAGGTACCAGCTGGATGCCAGAGGAACCCTACCCATGCAGATACATAATAATCTCAATACTCCTGGTTTTTTAGGTGGATATTAGGAATGAAGAAAAAAAAACCCAACACATCAGCAAACAAATAAACAAACAAAAAACCTCAACAAATAAAAGACAATCTCTGGCTGAAATGTCAAAAGGAGCCAGCACCGCTATAGCTATTGACATGAAATCTTAACATAACACCTCTCCTAAGTGCCCAGATGCAGTCACGTAAGGGCTTCTGCTGCTGTTCCAAGTGTATATCTCCTACCCTAACCTCTCTTCTTCCTTCCTATCAGTGTTTCTCCCACAGTTTTCTGAAACACATTTTCCATTTAAAATGAAATGGGCCAGTTTGTAAAGAAGTAGTTTGGTTTCAGCTGATTTCTGACCTAACCTGTTTTACAGCTTGGGTTAATGGGTTGCACTTGCAGAACTGACGCCAATAAGCCACTCGAGTGATGCTTTGAAATGAGTCTCTCAGTGCTGCATATTCAGATGCAATTAACTGAGCTGCCAGTGTAGTTGGTCTGACTTGCTCTAAGTTCTTTTACTGCCATATAGTAACACAAAACTAACAAGGTATGTTTAGGTAGAAAGGGCTTAGTTTCATTGCTTTGTTCACAGGTAACACAAACTAGAGATGCCTGTGTGGGCAATGCTATAAAAGTGGTAGAATTCTATTTCATATTATACCACATCATACTTGCCAAGCCTGAAAATAGATACACCCCCAATTTACTGATATAATAAAATATTTCTGACAATTTTTCTATGACTTTTCTTTCATCATTCCCCTCAAAATCCCATAATTAGATTTTTGGACACATTTCCCAAGGTATTTTGCACTGGTGTAAAACTCATAATAATCTGAGTTTTTGAAGATCCCTTTGAAGTAATGTATCTAGTCTTTTTGTGGAAGGATAGCTTTGTATCTGTTAAAATATTTTGTCTTTAAAAGCAGAGAATTTTTTTATTGGTTTGATAGAAGCCCAAATAAGTTGGTTTACTTCTTTGTTCCCTTTTCCAAAGGAGTTCAGCAGTGTAATTTCTCAGTCTGATGTCCTGTGAGCTATCCTCCAGCCTTCCCAGAATGAGTCTTGTCTGTACTGCACATCAGGTAGTGATGCTTTAAAGAAGGACAGAAGGAATTGCTACACTTCGGAGCAAACACTTCTTGTCAGATTGTCCCATGCCCATCATCTTCATGCCTTTCATGTAACCATCTTGCACATGAGAAAAATAATACAGTTTGAGTCATCTGCGTACTGCATGACTGGGTTCACAGTCCTTCATACATGGCTGTGTACTGTGTTTTTAATCAGGAGAGTGAATCATTAGCGATTTTAGCAGTCAGTAGCATACCTGGTCTGGAATGAGTAGTATCGGTGCAAACAAATCGGACTTTGCTCCTTTGGAGAAAACTGACCATTACGCAGAATTCATTGACAGGGAAGCAGCGGATGCAGCCAGCCAGACTTTAATGATGGGTCAGAGTCAAGTGAGGGAAGCTGTTAAACTTTTCATAAGCCTTATAAATCTTACATAAGAATGTTAGTAAAACACGCTAGGCAATATAGGAAATAAAATGTGTTGCAGTTCAGTTATCAGCCCTTCCAAGCTGCCAGTTCTGCCTGTCTGCAAATTCCTGTGCTTCCTCCCCCCTCTCCCCTTAAAGGTTTTGTTCACTTGCTTTTCAAACCCTTCAGTCAGCCCCATTGTCTGCTCTACATTTCTCATTACCAGCTGAGTATCATATCAAAACCTGTTGTCATATGAAAAATACATTGTTTTTATTCAGTTTTAACATCACTTTTCCTGCCTCATTGAGCAGGCGGAACTGGAAGACAGCCAGGCAGAGGGAAAGCTTTGTCCTGTAGTTTAATTAAGTCTCCGTTGTTTGGACTGTGATCAGCAGCAGAAGGCATCATTGGACTTAAGCCCCTCTCTCCAGGCATAGCAGTCAGTATTGCTGTGGTGGGAAAGCAGTAGAGCACCTTTGCTACCAGGAACACAAAGTGTAGACCCCGAACACCATTTTAGGTGGGGATAGGTGTCTCGATGTATACCAGTATGTCTATCAATGGGCAGAGTGAGTACAGAAAGAGAGGGGAAAAAATGAGTCTGAGAGGAAACCCCTTCCCCCTTAAGAAAGTTGAAAGGTGGAAAACAGATGCAATGACTCCATCACATAGTCAACCTCAGTAGAAGTTGAAATGTATAGAGTCATAGAATAGTTTTGGCTGGAAGAGACCTTCAAGATCATCAAGTCAAACCTTATTTCTAGCCCTATCAATACCACTAAACCATGTCCCTTAGCACAACATCTACCCAGCTCTTAAACACTCACAGGGATGGTGACTCCACCACCTCCCTGGGCAGGCCATTCCAATACCTGACAATCCCTTCTGTAAAGAAATGCTTCCTAACATCCAGCCTGAACCTCCCCTGGTTCAACTTCAGGCCATTTCTTCTTGTTCTGTCACTTGTCACCAGGGAGAACAGACCAACTCCCACCTCACTACAGCTTCCCTTCAGATAATTGTAGAGGGCAATAAGGTCTCCCCTCAGCCTTCTTTTCTCAAGGTTAAATAGTCCCAGATCCTTCAGCCTTTCCTCATAAGAGACATGCTCCAAACCCTTTACTAGCTTTGTAGCCTGCCTCTGTACCCTCTCCAGCACCTCAACGTCCTTCTTGTAGAGAGGGGCCCAAAACTGGACCCAGTACTTGAAGTGCGGATTACAATACTTCATTTTGTACCTGGGTGCATGTGACCTAAATACCACAGGACATGACAGAGATGCTCCCTGGGCCTCTGTTCCCATGCCTGGCCTGAAATGCTTTGTTTTCTGATATAGTGCTAAGGAAAAAAGTAGCAAAGCTGCTATAAAAGAGAGCAGGCCTAGTGGCATAAATTCAAAAGCAATATTCTTTGATCGGTTTGCTTTTGCATCATGTAACTATTAGCTCTGTTCTATATCTTTTGAATACTAAAATCTGAAGAAATTTCTCAATTTTTTCCCCAGAAAAAAAAAAAGTTGAAGTAAAATGCTGATGCTGAGACAAAGAAAAAGCAAATTTTCTTTTTATCATTGCAATCCCGCTGACTCCAGAGAAAACTGGAGCACACAGTAGAGGATTTATTGCTTTCTTAGATCATCATCTGGGACTCACTTGGATTGTCAGCTCGATCTGCAAGAGGAACCACTCAGTGAAGTCAGGAATTGGAGGCTGCATTGTTGCTTTGAAGCTGGTTTGCTGAAGCTCTCATAAAGTAAGAGATTATTCACAACAGCTCTGACACTGCAGGAGCTGCTGCATTTTCCTTTTTCATTTCTTCTTCTCTGCATGTGTAAAGGAACTTAGAATCTGCAGATATCAAGAAAAGTATAGAGTCATCTTTTCAAAGGTTTTACAAATTTCATGAGGGCCCCAGGCAAAAGTTGCTAAATAAGCACCTCCTGGCTCCCCTTTGCATGCTGAGGGTCTGACCTGAGCCAAGTCAGGTCCCATCATTGCCTCTAAAATTGCTTCATCCCTACTCCTACCTGAGCTGAAATTTCTGCACTTTGTTTCCTCCACACTATTTTCATATTTACTGCCTAAAATAAATAAATCTGTAGACTTACTATTTACATTAATGCTGACAGCAGTCTTTTAAATGATTTGCTTTTGTGTTTGCACATACTGAACCTCAGCATTATATTTAGATTATCTTTGCTTCTTTTTCACATCCAGACATCTTAGATGATCCTGTGCTGTTATTTGCCACATTCTCTGTACCAGCTTAGAAAAGATGGAAGTCACAGAACGCAGAAGGGTTGAGGTTGGAAGGGAGCTCTGGAGGTCATCTGGGCTCAAGCAGGGCCAGCTAGAGCCAGTTGCCCAGGATATCTCCATGGAGGGAGACTCTACTACCTCCTGCTGATGTTAAGAAGGAATGTCCTGTGTTTTAGATTTTGTCCACTGCCTCTAGTGCTGCCACTGGTCACTGCTGAAAAGAGCCTGACTCTGTCCTCTTTACACCCTCCCTGTAGGAATATATATGCATTAAGGGCCTGCTAAACCTTCCCTTCTCCAGACTGAATAGTTCCAGCTCTCTCAGCCTTTCCTCATAGAAGGGATACTCCAGTCCTTTCATCATCTTCATGGCCCTTTGCTGGACCGTCTCCAGTTTGTCCATATCTCTTGTACCAAGGAGCCCAGAACTGGACACAGCAAAAGTAGAAGTATCCGAGACCTGTCTGCATCAACACTCAGGATGTGACTGAAACTTCAAAACACATAGATACCCAAAAGTGTAGAACTCACAAAACCCCTGTTGTTTAAACTTAATTAACAAGCATGAAAGTGAAAAAAAAAATAAATTACCAAATATATAAGAAATTCTATATGCAATCATTATTTAAATGTTAAAGTTGAGCATTTTAGGACAGGAAAGTATAGCCAATGTTTACAAACAGACCAAAAGGAGGAATTCGGATTTAAAGGACTTGGAATCTGACTAGATTGCAATGGTTAAAATAGTTATTCTGGAAGAGATGTAAGATTTTGGTTAAAAATGTTGGGAAGCTTAATTTTATACTAGGAAAATGGTTTCAGATTTGACTTTGTGTACCACTGTGCAGAATAACCAACTACCATGCTTCCCTGTAGCACAAAAGTTTTTTCTTAGATGTTGGTTTAAGTCCTGACCCTTTGTAATTCTCTTAGTGTCAAGCCCTGAGAGATTCACAGCTTGAGGGGATATGGCTGCAGCCATTAAACCTCTGTTTTAATCTCACAGCTGCTTTCTAGAATGCTTGAGAAATCTATTGCTGGAGAAATTTGGAATAAGAGCCCTTGATCAAAAATCAGGAAGACTATTATTTGAGCTAAAGCAAAATTACAGTGTGTGCCTCTGGGATGTGAACTACCTTTGTTAAGTCACGTCACCAGGTGGTACAAGAGCTGTGAAGTAAACTAGAACTATTATGGTCATATTGTTCCTTTTCCCTCACTCTGGCTTCTTAGCTGTTCTCAATTAACTTAAAAGCTTTCCCTGTCAAGTTGTTCTTTTCTGCCTTGGAGCAGAATGAACACTTCTTAACATCCACTTCCCTCACAAATGGGTCATTCACTGCAAGCCATAGCCCATAAACTTCTTGGATCTACACATACTTTTTGCTCTGAACTCCTGACAGATATTTTATAACATAATATGGTTTCATATGCCAGCTGAAGATCACTTGCTGTTTTTCACAGGCTTCAGTGAGTTGATGAATTACTGACTGTAAACAAAGGTTACTGGCCTCTCTTGGTTTTAGACTTTATTTTCAGTTGCTTTTGACCTGCTGGACTTAGGAAATAATATTTCATATTGCAAGTGCTTCTGGTATTCGATAGAAGGAAATTTATGCATGTCAAATGAATCCTAGCAATGTTTTATTTGGGAAAGTCTGACTTTCCCCTAGAGCAGGCTTTCTGACTTGTGCCAGAATGTGGTCACCTTTGCTCCATGTACCTGACAGTCCTGCAAAAACCCACACAGATCAAAAAGTCAGTCTGCATGTGCTTCAAAATGGCAAAGATGAGTTCTTCAGCTCAAGTCTCTGCCTGTTTCCAGTGAACATGCTACAGCGTCACAGAAGGCTAATGAGTGACAGTACTTTTACCCTCCCCACCACAGAATGGTGTGTGATCTCTTCAGCCTTACGTCTATAGATTTAAGATTAAGGTTAAAATTAAAATAAATCAGGTTTTTTTAGTGACTACTTGTAGTAGCTCCAAGCTGATCCCTGGAAGCAAGGTACCACAGTCCTTCCTTGTATTAATACAAGTGAGTTACTTGTCAACTGAGCTGTGGTAACTGTCTGCTTGTGTGCACCTAAACCATTGCAAATGTGAAATAAAACATATTAATTTAAACTACCATGAAGAGGATTACCATAATAATTTGTTTTACATGTCTTCCTTCACAGTAAAGGTGAAGCAGAGAGATACAGGCAGTTGCTGTGTCTCTGCTAAGAGAAGGAATTTATTAAGGTGCCAGAAAACAGTTCCTTTTGAAAGACAATTTATACACAGGAGTATTTTTCTGACTTGTGTTTGAAGAGAAGTCACCTTTTTGTTCAGTCCCTTAAAACCACACAGTTTCCGAGGATGAAGCCAACTCATTCAAACCTAGAGAATGTCAGAGCAGTACATGAGATCATATGGGGAGGAATTTAAAGGAAGAGGATGATGGAGTGGAGGATGTGATTGCCTGAGGTCATGAAGACAAATTCTAGATGCCAGAGAAGAAAACAGAGGAGGAGTCAAAGTTGAGGAGAACTAGGAGGAGGAAAGTAGGAGTTTGTTGTGCTCTGTAATTCCCAGCATTGCTGGAATGTAGGTAGATGAGGATGTTGTTGTGTACATGGTAGCTGAGTGCTCACCGAGCCAAATGAGATTGGAAATTATGGAAGCTGATGGGGAAAGAGCAGACATATTGGCTAGGTATACCCCTTGGGATTCAGAGGAAATGTTGGGGTAGAAACACAAATCTCAGTAGTTTTAGAAAGAAGAGCAAATTAACTGAAGAGAAAAGAATACCTCAAGCCACTGAGATCAAAAAAGACATCTCTCATTAACAGAAGAAAGGAAGGCAGTAGAGCAGGACACCAGTGAAGCTAATGGGATGTGGTTCGGGAGGAAATAGGAAACAGAAACCATCTGTGAGAGAAAGAAAGATGGACTCTGAAATAGGAGACTTGACATTAGACTGCCAGAGCATAGGAGATAGAAGAAAACAGTGAGCTAGTAGGAGGACTGGAAAGATAGCAAGGCATCTTCAGCAGGAACTGAGAGGTACTGGTGCAGGGATTTGAACTGGTTAGCCTAAATAAATTAAAACTTGCAACAGAATATTAAAAGTGATTGAGGAGACTGGGACTTCAGTAAAAAGCAAGGGATGGAGTAGAGATAAGATTGCATCAGAAACAGAGAGGAGGTTAACAGAGCAAGAAGTGTGCAATGTTTACTAGAACAGCTAAAAAGGAACCAAAATTCCTGAGTCCCACAACCCTTTATCTATGCAAAACCAGCTTGCAAAGCATCTTGTTCCCTTCCAGTGTGATACCATACAGGAAAAATAGCTATTAATTCATCTGTTATTAAATTAAGGTCTTGAAGTGCTGGAACTAGTTGTCCCAGTCTTTTTATGTATGTATGTAACTATGAGATACATTTTGATGTCACGGGATGGGACTTTTCAAAGAAAAAGCAAATTCAGAAAGTGTATGCACAAAAAAGAAAAATTATGGCACTGGAAGGTCAAGCACTTTCCTGTGACATATGTAACTTCAATTCATCTTGTTTGTTGCTTATATATTAAGATAAAGTGTTTAAGGAGTCAGGAAGAAACCTACTATTTTTATTTTCTTGATCTTTTCATGACAAAGTATTGCACTGGGAAAACAGAACCTACCCATAAAAGTTTCTGGATTGCTATGAACTCGTTCAGAAAATAAAGCTTTTCCTTTGGAAGCATATTCTGGGAATACAGTCTTGTCCCCAAGATACTGAGGACAGGATTGACCTGTGACTATAGTTCATATGACTTTAGTATCACAGTTACATGACTCTGGACTTGGACAGGAAAATGCACAGTCCCCATAGCTTTACTGCTTTGAGTGGTTCTTGTAGTTCACAAGGTAAAACCCCTGAGTCAAGCAGAGAAGATCTGAAGGGCGATGGTGTGGCACAGAATATGAAACTCATTGTAATTGGAGTCGTATCTAGGCTTCACAGCAGTTACAATAATCCTTTCATGCTTTATGCCAGAAGATCATCTCCAAGGAAATCTAACAACTTCAAAGGTGTCAGTGCCAAGTTGTTGAACTTCACACACACTGCTAGCTAAAGCTCGCTATTCTAGAAAATATTGCAGAATTCAATCTTGCCATCCATTTGCAGTTTCTTGTTATTTACACAGCTCTGTCTATCACATTCATGCTGTATGGACACATATAGAAGTGATTTGTAGGAAGTCCTAAAATTCCTTGTACCAGAAGTACAAAGATCTTTACCAAAGTTGCATATTTACAAATTACATGCATTGAAATACACTACAACACGGGTGCTTTTTTTTTTTTCTCCCAGACTGTAACCATCATAAAGTAGAGGAGTCTGAGAAGAACATGAGATCATTGTCCTTTTCAGAAGTGCTTTTGAGATTTGTAATGGCCACAAAGTACATAGGACTTCATCTTAACATTTATGGTGAGCATTTCTTGCAGCACTATGGATAAAATGGGAATAGACAAAGTAGCTCTCCTGAGACACAAAAACTCCAGCTTTAACACAGTTTGAAAATTAGGTGCACTGGGGTAATGTTCCAAAACAGCTTCAAAGCCAGTCACCCTTGCAGGTGTTGAATACCTGAGGCCCCTTTTCTCTTTGCACTTAATTTCCTGTTTCTTACTGAATGTGCGCTTTGTGCCCTTTAATTTCAACATCTCTAACAAATATCATCCCACAAAACAAACCCGTTAAAATTCTCGACTTGTCCAAAAACATGACTCCAGTAACAGAAGGAAAGAGAAAAATAATATAAACCTCTCCATTTTCAATGGCTTCCAGCAAAATATTTTTTCTAATAGCTGAACCCAGTCTTCATTCTTAACTGTTATCTCCCCCTTCCTGATGTCTCTAGCATAACAGAGCTACAGATTTTGTCTGGTAATGTGGATTTAGTTTCTGTGACTCGTGCTACTTCCTTTCACATGAGCTGTTTTAGCCTGCTTTGTTCTTCAGTGTTTTGCCTTCTGTTGCAAACAGTGCAGATTGGTCTTTCATCCTGGGCTCTATTATTTGGCAGATTGTTGATTTTGTATTTGCTGTAACAGACATCTTAATGGCCAACCTACTCTAGGAAAACATTTTAGGGAAAATGAATGAATTTGTAGAGAAACTGTGCCACCTAGCAAACTGTATGGGCTGTTGCCTCAAAGAACATTACATGCTTTTCCATGTTTGTTTAGAGGACATATTTACTCAGAAGATGCTTGGACTCCTTCTTTAAACCATGATTAAATTGATGGAGCCATTCTTTACATCTTACGAGATTATCTATATCTTAAACAGCTGAAGGAGCATAACTGGTTAAGAGACATTCAGAAGTTGTAATCAGATGCATCTCTTTCAAAATAATTTTTGCTAATATAATTTTATTGCAGTTAGATGATACAGAAATTATGGAATACTGAATAATAATACATCAGTAACTAACAATTGCATATAATTTCTTTTTCTGCTTGTACTAGTCAGCATTTGGATACAGGTAGGTTCTTCCAGAGCATAAGAGCATCATCAGATCTCTGTTAAATTTGTAAGAACTTTATCATTAAATTCAAAGAGCTGGAGATCAAGCTAAATACAGAGAATCAAATATCTCCTCAGGTAAACTAGAGCCAAGGAAGAGATTTCAGGATTGAAACATGAAAATTGATAGAC
Source organism: Todiramphus chloris collaris (assembly GCA_025345505.1). Classification (NCBI taxonomy): domain Eukaryota; kingdom Metazoa; phylum Chordata; class Aves; order Coraciiformes; family Alcedinidae; genus Todiramphus; species Todiramphus chloris. The sequence continues at coordinate 923,600 of JANVCC010000069.1, read as the reverse complement.
ATAAGTGAACTTACAAACCCAGAAGAGAACTATATGGAGGGGTTTTCAGCTTAATCTTCTCAGCATAGCAACTGGCTTACTGGAACTCATCCCTCTCCTTAGAGCAGAGTCCACTGCATTCAACATGTGGCTTACATCTGGGTGAGGAATGGGTCCCTCTGAGAAACTGGTAGTACTGGGATATAGTTCATATTTTTCCCTGGGCATGAATCAGCTGAATCAGTTCATAAAAAGTGACCCTGGGAGCACTTCTGTAGTTTGTTGGTGTAAGGAATGAAAGTAGACCAGTGAGAGCAAAATGTAAGGGTATTTTGTAATATTCCTATCTTTTAACTGTAGATGGACATTTGGACGCACAAGTAATGATTTCAGGGTTACAAAAGGTAGACATGGACACTTTAAAATAGCTTAGGATTCAATATTACAGTGAGCACAGTGTATGGAGAAAATCATTGTGAGCCAATGATTTTTTTGTGTGTGTGTAGTTGCAAATGTCGGTTCAGTAACTACAGCACTTGAGTCTCCTAGGAGGGTTTGTAAAATAAAAAAGCTCTCGCTAAGGAGTGCTTATACATTCAAATGATTCTGCTGTCATTTGAAAAAAACTGATCAACAATATGATTAAAGGCTTGCTATCTGGTTGCAAGAGAGTATGGTTTTCAACAGAATACTGACTTTAGTGGGGCCATTTTCATAGGCTATCACCTGGGAAAAAAGGTTCCCACTTCAGTCTTTGTTAGTAAAGGTTTTGATCCTTTATCAGGGAAGGAACATGTCACCGATTCATTTCTGTATTAGAAAAGAATGAAAAATGTATTAAAAAAACCCAAACCAAAACAAAAAACCATCAGTGAAACAACATTACTAATAGTTTTAAGCAATAATTGGCAGTGAATTGGCAAAGCAGGAGGTAAACCATCACTGTTACATGCTAAATTTTTGCATATGATGACAGCATATCATCTGGCATGTTTACTGTACCATTTGAGAATATAAGTACTGAGTCACAATACGCATAATAAATAAATATGGATTAAGAAGTCCAAATTAAGTTTGTAGTCAAATACGCATGAATGTGTATGCATTTGGTAGATACTAGTGGCATTTCCCTGTTCTGCCATAGTCTCATTGATAAACATTAATATTTAAAGATTGATGAATTCCATTATGTCTGCAATATTTCTAATGAAAGTCTGAGAATGAAAACATTTCCTGAAGTCAGTACGGTCCAGCATGAATTGGTACTGGAACTGTGTGTAATGTCTGCCTACATCTTAGACCATGTCTGCACAGGAGCTTTTTTATTGGTAAATGAGTCTGGTTCACTTTATAGTTTCTAGCGTGGCTGGAAATGCATCAAGAAAATCAATATATTACATTTGTATAACAGCTCCCCTTTCCCTTTCATTTCAGGAAAATAAGCTCTACCAGTAAATGAGAGGTTTTGCTGTAAGGGCTTTACTTATGTTGAAGTCTGCATCCCCACAGCCTTAGCCAAGACAGATGTAGCAATCGTTTCTCAAAGCGTTTGTTCTTTGTCAGATGTAGAGAGTAACTGGTTCTTGTGAAAGGGGCAGTGCTCACTGTCACCCGTTGAGGTGTAACACAGACATAGTGTGTATAACCTCCTTTTTCACCACTGTACTTCAGAGATGTTTTTGTGGGGGCCCCAGACACCAAGCAAAACAACGTTTTTACTTCCTTAGTCTGAGCACACTATCTCTGAAGGCATGTCAGTGCATGGTAACTTATGTGATCTGTATTATAAGAAGCTGTCAGCACTTAATGTATTTTTCCAGATAACCATTCCAAACTAACACCTCTTTTCAATATTTTTCAGAGTATCAGTTATCTGTTACAGTGACAGTCTTGGAACATTTCACATCTTTTTACTAAGCTCTTTGCTGACGAGTCTCACTGTCAGCAGTGCTTTGGCTGTCTGAGAGTTATTGAAGGAGGAAAAGCTTTCTTACCTAACTGAGCTACTGCCAGCATCGAGGTCTTGTGCTGTCACTGCACCTATAATGGTCCCCACAGGCGTATCCTCATAAACCTCCATTGTGTACATAGGCTTGCTGAAAACTGGAGGTTCATCCATGTCCAACACATTTATCTTCACAGTGGCCGTATCTTTGAATGGACCCACCGAGTGAAATCTATGGTCAAGATGGAGATTGGAGGCCTCAACTTTAAAGGTGTATGCTTTTTTTGTTTCAAAGTCTAATGGCTGTAGAAAGAACACAAAAAAAAGACATCAGATTTGACTAAAAATTTAAATTTACAAGATCACTTTGGTAGGATTAATCTCACATAATTTAAGATGCCTTCGGTGTAAACTTCAGCTCCTAAGCAAATCATGTAAGCTTGTTTTGCAGTTCATCTCATGCTATGGTGGTTTCTGAAATAGGCCAGATGAATCACACCTAGGAAATGAACATTTCTCCACATCAGAAAAAAAAAAATCAGGATGACTGACATGGATGTAAATAGTTACACTGTAGATGTCTGAAGTTAAATGAGTGAGATTTACCTCTTGCAAATGAGCTGGGTGCAAGCTAGCCAGAAATTTTAATTCACAAATTCCCATGCTCAGGCAATCAACTGTCTCTAGCTGATCTAGTTCCTTAAATAGAAGATTTCCATTTCTTTTATCAAGGAAGGCTTTCAGAGGGACCATGACAATGATGGAAAACTCTGATACATACGAATGGGTCAAACTAAACTTCAGGTATGGCTTTGAATGTGAATTCAAACTTGATTTGAACCAAGTTCTTCCTGTAAAATGACTATCTTAGCAGTGAACTGCTATTCATGCTGTATATTCGAGCTGCACATACTTTGAAAAATGCAGACTTTGACTCTGCTTTATGATCCTAGGTGTAATCCACAAGGTCTTGAAGGCAGCATAGCAGCTTTTGCATACCTATCTGGGGTTTTGATAGAAATCCACCCTGCAATCATATTGTTTTGGTTTGGCTTTCTGTCAATGTACATCAACTTAGTGCCTTTGGTTTTAGAAAAGTTATCATCTCAAAAGCCTTAATGCAGTCTCATTCAGTTGAAAAGCTACAGAAGCTTTATTTTCAGTTAAAGGGATTAGCTGCATTGGCTTTCATGTTTTTAATATTACTGACAAGTCTTTTCCTGATATGTGGCTAACACTGGCACCTAGTGGTTTATACCTATAATTATCAAGCTGGACATTTTCGGACAGGAAAGGATGTGTTTTCTGGAAAGGAGCAGGATCACAAGTGTATAAACAAGAATATTTCAGTATCTGTCATTTTTTCCCCCAGCCATCATTACCACAGTGTTTCCAGTCATTTGTCACAGTCAGAATAGATTTAAATTCTGCCATTTTCTGTCCTTATCACAACAGGACATAATTGGCCAGGTGACTGGCTGATGCGAATTGAAGTAGCGCCATTAAAATCAGTTGAGTTGCCTTGACTGACATTAGCTGAACAGCTAGCATAATGATTTTAAAACCTTATAAAACACTTTATAATTTTAATAGACTAGGTGGTCAGTCTTTTCTGAGTTGGGGATTTAAAATTAGCCATCCAAGTCAGTATCAATATGCCACAGAAATTATCAGACTAGAAAGCCAAGTACTACTAACCAAACCACTGCCACGTGCAACCATCCTTCTACAGACAAAATTACCAGTAAAAGCCAGTATGTGTTGCACCTTCATGACTGGACTGACAGACAGAAGATGAGACTAAGGCTGAGAAGAAACAGACAAAATTAAATGTGGAAGATGTACCCCAGCGGTGAAACTCTAAGTTGCCTTCACTCAAATGAACATGCTGCTTCATTAGCCAAATTGTCACACCATCTTTTCAGTTTCTACAGTACTCCTACTCACTGTTATGCATTGCCAAAAAAATCCCCTCCAAACTTATAAACCACACACACCCCCACCCCACCAAACTCTTCTCCATCTAATTAGATAAATGGTTAACATGTTTCCAAAAATACATTCAGGGGAGAAAAACTGGAGTTTGAAGAACCAGTATGCAGTGGGAAAACTCTAAGTATGAGGGATTAAGCTAGAGATAAATGATTAAGACAGAGAAAGCAAGAAATCTAAGCTCTCAGTTAAGCAGTAATTTTAACTGATGCTTTGTACATAACTTCATACCCCCAAAATTGCATTGAAACTGTTCAGTCTGGCTCCTGTGACGCATGGCTGTAGATGCAGATAGAAGTGCTAATGGGAAAAGCCATAATCCATGTCTTCCTTGCAGGCTGTCTTTCACTGAGTTATTCTCCAAGGCATCAAGTCCTTGGACAGTGCCCAGTCATGACTTTCTTGATGCAAGCAGAGCACTTGTTCAGGCAATTCTGTGTATTGGTGTGCTCGAGTTTACACATTTTACTGTACGGGTATCCAGAAGCTGGATAGAGTGGCTGCATTACTTCTCTCCCTCCAGCATTATGGGGCAACACCGCAGTGAAAAGACAGTTTGACCCCAGGAAAGGAAAATGTTTTTCCACTGTAACCTCAGATCAACCCATTCTGTCTTTCTGTCTTTCTGTGGGTCTGAAGATAAATATAGTTAGAGGTTAAACAATATGAAGCCAATGAAAGCACAGATCGCATTCAAAATAAGGAGAGGCTGAAAGTGCTGAGCCATCATCAGAGAAAGAAACCAGTGACAGGCTCCCACAAAATAGCAGAATTTAGCCTTTTAATGTAAGTGAGGCTAAACTGCAACTGAAGTGTCTGTGAAAAGGTTGAAAATGTTGCAAATGGTAAATCTAAAACTTAATTTCAAAAAGATTTTTTATAACCTATGTCATGCAGCAAAAGAGTACCATTTTAACGTATTGTGTTTATGGGGAGCTGATGCTACAATCTCCTGATCAGCTCTGGTCTTCTCAGTTTTGAACAGTTGAGCCATACAGATAGCTATTAACAATCTCAAATTTTGGCATTTGTCTAATATGCCTGACCACCAAAAAAAATCTAATGTTTGCCTAGCTCGCATAATAAATATCTGGCAGTGCTTAGTACTGTAGCCATTTAAAATCCGTAATTGTAATGTTACAAAGGTAGCAGAATGTTTGAATCTTACAGAAAAAAAACCCTGCAATATTATTAAAACATATTTCAATTAATGAGATTTTAGTGGAATGACTTCATAAAGGGGGTTTTTATTTTCTTTATAAACAACCAATAGAAATATTTATTCTGCTATAAAAATAATTATATTCAGAAAGCTAAGTTTCAGTAAAACTTTTACTTTACAAAAGTGATGAGTTGTACACAGTAAAGAGCATTTTTGCTGATATTAAGGTAATGTCTTAATAACTGTGAACTAACCAACAATTAGAGGAGCACTTCTAATTGATATTCTAAGTACCAGTGAGAGAATAGATGTACTTGGCCCCCCTACTGGTTCTTATCTGCCTTCTCCTATGTTGCAGTTACAAGCTGCTCTATATAGTTGCATAGTAAAGCACTATCAACCTATACGCAGCTGTACGCAGCAAAGGCATTCCACAAATCCACAAATAACACATACTGACAAATCACTTTATCTTGCAACTCTGGAAGTACCATGAATGCATGTCTTTAGTATGACTAGGAAAGCACATAAACAGCTTTGCATTAGAAATAAATATATTTCAAAATATTACTGCTTCCCATATTCAAGGTAGAAGTTAGGAAATGCTACTATATAGGATGCACCTGTATCTAAATTTCTATAATTAGATAGATAGATTAGATAGATATAATTAAAGAACTGAAAGAAAAAAAATAGGTTGAAAGATATAAATTCTGAGAAGCATGGCAAGGTTGGGAAATTAACTATTCTGTCCGTTTGCTCTGCTTCAGAAAGAGGCAGGATGAGAAACTCCAGAAATTCCTGCTTTTTGTCCACACATAACAGACACAACAGTGTTGTTTGTGATACAGGCTTTCAAGATCCACACCTACAATGATGGAAAAGCTGTATTTTGGGATGAGACTGTAAGCCCAAGGACATATGGATAGTTACGGACAGTAGTACTGGGTTGAGAGGAAGTGTGTATTAACTTGGGCTTGTCTTCGCGCTGGCATTGTGCAATTGTTGAACAACTTTGTGTCATATGTGCCCGTCTTAAAACCAGGCAGTGCTTTCCCCTTTAAGATGGGCTGAGTGTCTATATATTTGTGAAATAATGCCATTAGACTATTTGCTGTGCATTGACATGTTTCAGTAACTGCGCTTCTGCACTCGATTTTAAATAATACAGGGAAATAGTTGTTATTATAGAGCAGGTTGATTTATTAAAGCAAGCTCCAGATCAACCAGGAACATTCACGAATTGGAGACATGAGAACTCACAGCAAAAAAATGAGATTTGAAGACCAAATCTACAGCAAGTGCTGTAGATCAGAACAAATCTGAAGCAAGTGTTTCAAGATTTGATGGGAAGTGGGCAAAAATTTATGTTCTGTACCTGGAGAAGGGGGGAAGCTGACCAATGTCAGGGTTCATCTGTTTGCTGCTTTTCTTATCATTTCTGCAGGTGCTTTTCACTGTTCCAGGAAAAAATGAATCCAAAAGCTGTATCTGCAAATTGCAGAGACTGAAGATTCCACCTTCCTCACTCTTTCTATCATTTCTCTCTGTGTCTGCCATGGTCTTTATTATTGTGCCTGCAACCAGGTCACTACTTTCTGCTTTTACTGAAGGACTTAATATCACCTACTCTTCCTCGTCAACATGTAAAACCACAATTCCCAGTCACACAGTCATGAGTTATGATTATAGGCAGACAGTGCATATGCACATACCTGTAGAGAGTATTCTCTGCCTCTAGAGAATGAAAGGGTGGGGTGGGGTGAGCAGTCCATACAATCTTGCTAGTAAAGCATGCAGTAGCCATAACACAATTCTGGCTGAGGGACATCAGGAGTCTGCTTTATGCTCACTGTTTTGGTGTACAGATGCTATCAGACTGCTCTCACATTATAGCAACGTCCCAGTGCTACATAAAAGGGCAGTCCTGTAAGCAAGACAACTCAGCTTAGTCAGCAGTCGAACTTCTACTTGCTGGCCTCAATTAAAAGCTTTCTCAAAGTGGCCCCTGAGGTTACAAGGAAGCATACACTCTACATACTTCCTGCAGCTACTGGGTCTGGTCATCATCCCCCCAGTTTCTGTTATTTTATCATCACCAAAGTTACTGTTTCTCATCATGCAGGGCTATGTCTTCCCTAACATACTGTGATTTCAGGGATTCAGCTTTGTCACCTGATCATTTAGCAGTGGTACATGGCTTACAAAAAATAACATGCAGAAGTTACCTGAGCTTCCACTGACCTACATGTAGAAACTCGCCCAGTATAGTGCAGCAGTGTGGGATCATACCAGGTGAAGCCTAGAAACAGATTTTTCCTGGATTTTAATGACACTCTGCACAAATTAGTAACGTCTGAGCTAGACTCAATGCTTGAACCCTGCTTCATTTCTGGATTAGCTCATGCTGAGCCAATTAAGAGGCTTCTGCACACATTTGGCTTATCCTATAAACTCATCCTTTGGTTAATGAATTTAGTGCCAACTGTTCAGTGAAGCTTAGATTCTTCGGTTTTCCTTACCAGTTTCAGTACAATCAGGAGCTTGGCTGGGACTGACACATTTTCCCTCCATAGCTGGGAGTGCTACTCCATGCCCCACCTGAGGCCACTACACTCTGGTATGAAGGAGACAGTCCCTTCTGTCACTCTGCTTCTTGTAGCTTACACTCACTGCAGTTTGCTGAAGCATTCAGATAGGTTAACAGATACTATATAAACATAAACCCACATATTACTATATTGAATAGCACCAGACAAAAGAAGAATTATTTGTTCCTAATATAGTGATATTTCTTACTCTTAAAGAGAACTATATGCAGCACTATTCTAAAACCAGACATTTTCCCCTCTTTTGACTGATGCTATTTTCCCTTTTATCGAGAGAGAGAGGAAGCTATTACAGTACTAACCACACTGTGGTGCTAAATGGCATTTGGATCATTTCTGTAGCAGAATATAAGAAAAGCTATTCCATTTTTAATAATATAGAGCACAAGAGTAGTAGTAATTCATCTTATACTGAATCACAGCACAAAAATAAATTAGCAACCAAAACAACAGATGATTTAAGATGTGCATCTTCTCCAGCTGTAGCTGTTTGTGCCAATTCAGTGCCCGAGAAGCAAAGAACGGCCTTTTGCCTCCACCAATACACTTAAGCACGTTGAAAAGAATAGTTTGACTTGAGCAAATTTTTATCATCAAATACATTTTTCACCAAGAACAAATGTAGTCCAGGAAGGCTTCCTCTTTCTCAGTTTTGATATAGAAATGTCTCCCATGTTTGGGTTTTTTTTCATAACAACAGAACAAAAAAAAAATCTCTGCAGTGACTGAGAGTTTCTGGATGCAAGCTTTTTATCAGGAAAAATAAAAAGAAATTTTATAAATGGTTTTGAAACAGTTCAGTGCTGAAATACTCCACCACTTCCAGCATCAGAATATGATAGGATACAGAAAAAAGTGCAAACCTGTTTTTAAAGCACATGGCATTTTTTATTAGTGGCTTTGACTGTTTATTATTTATAATTCATAATTGAAAGTGTTGGTCCTATTCAATCATCAGCTTTTATTTAAAGAACTTAAATGTATACCTAACCTAAATATTTGTGCAATCCCACAAGGTCAAAGCAGTGTTTTCAGCACTATGCTATATGAAATCACTTCTCTGCAAGCAAATGAATACTGCTCTTGCAGTCTTGTATAGTACAGGAGGCATGCATTTTAGCAGGTGTCTACAGAATTGTCAATGTCTAGCACTTCTGCAAATCTGAAAACTGCAATGAATGAAAGCACATTTATATTATTATAAGCACAGAGAATATGAAAACTGATGTAACTGTATCTAAGAATCAGTTTTGCTTTTTTTTTTAACCTGGGAACCAGTGAGGAATTTCAGTGGATGGATTTTACATGATTCGAAAATGCCTTAAAACACTCAGTTCATTTAAAGCTTAGGGAAAGGGACCTTTTCCCTGAGTAAAATTTTGTGAAGGGCAATGTGTAGGGTCTGGTATTCCCTGACCTTCACAGCCTGTCATTGTCCCCAGGCTCACTATGATGAAGACAAATAAGAAGGAACTAGCATTATATTTTTTCCCTCTTTCCTGTTCAGTGTCAGATCTCTATCATTTACATTAGGCAACATCAACCAATGTTCTATTGTTGTAAAAAGTGTCCCAAACTTTATGATATGGCACATTTTGTTGCTGAAAAGACTAAATAAATGCAGTAAAATGCAATGACCAACTCTAAAGTATCTGTATATAGAATTAGTTGTTACTTTTTATTTTTTTTAAATTAGTGATTCAAGTAGATATTATATAATTCCACATATAGCAGTCTCAAAAGTGGACAGGAATTTTGCCTGGTCCACACATAACTGTATCAGGCAAATTTGTATGTGAATGCTCTTCTTCAATTACAAATATTATATAAATGCTGTTTGAATCTGCATTGCCAATTTGAATGTTTTGCCTATACGGTTTAACCATAAGTAGGGAAAAATTCCATTGCTGTGTATAAAAACAAGCAGCACAGCTGAGGCTGAGGACTAATTGAGGGAGAACTGAATCCTATCAGAAACCTTCCTTTTCAATGGTTCCCACTCATTGCCATTTCTGACTGGCAGTGCATACAGTCTGGCATGCAGCTGCAAGGCCTGGCAGTTCCAGATGGACTTATTTTTAAGTCATCTGCATAGATGGAAAAAGGTCATGAAGATGGTTTTTAAATATGAAACAAAAGTTTACAAATTTACATAAAGAGGAAGCAGTACATTCAAACTTTTAGTCAGAAAAGAAGGGAGTGTATGGAGAATGCAAAGAGTTTGTGTCTCATTGACAAATTACTTCCTGTGGGTATTGTAGCTTCCATTTTATGTCAATAAAACCAGGAGAAGAGTAAGTGACTTGACATCATCTGGTCTTCTAATGCACCCATGGATAATTTACTATTCCACAGATCAAGAGGCTGAAGCCAGGAATTTTGTTGTTAGAATGCGTATAATGCAAATACAGATCCATGGTCAGAGCCAGGGGAAATTCAAGTACTTACACTCTAAATTTTACTGGAACTAAAGCGTCTCTTTTCCTAAAGCTTGTCTTAATATAGATGTCCAGAACTCTTTCCTTCCCAGACCCTTGCAAAATGTTCAGATCATAGGTGTGTTTATTTTATATACATTACCCCTGAAAACATGAGCTATCTATAAAACATAAACTGGCCTTCCAAAATAAGCTGGTGGTTCAGATTCCTTTTTACTAAACAAGTCAATCATTGGAGTCCATGTACATGTTTGGGCTCAGAGGACAATTGTTGGTTAAAATGTGATGGTCCATAATTTGGATCTCTACTGCTGTGTGCTTCCATCACTAAATTCCAAATACAACTTATCCTTTCCATCTTCAAAATCCATAAATTCAGTAATTTTGAACTTGCTCTAATACACTAAGGCAACATCAACAGCTGAGATGCAGTGTGCTCCCTTGCATGAACATCTGATAACCAGCTATTTAGGACACTATTAAGAGACTGGAAGTACGACATACCGATTTGCAACCATTTGTAATTCTACCCTGAGTAAAAACTCTGCTCACCGTAGCACAGTACTGTATAACATCTTCGTTATTAAAATATCAAACATAAAATATAAGTGAAAATTAAATATATTACGTCAAACATAAAATATAGCTCTTTCATTCCGTGCTCTGAAATGGAACATTTTTCATATGGTTTTAGGTGGAAAACCTCCCATAAAAAAGAAATTATACATTCTCAACAGGTAAGAATTAACTCTCTGCCATTAAAACTGGTGTTATTTATGAAAAGTCATACCTGATTGTGTATGAAATGAAACACTAAACTCCAGTTTCTTTTAAGACTAAGATCACAACCACAGATTCTAATAAAGATACAAAGTACTGTGCATTAGTCACGAGGTATAATTGCACAACATGTAATCCTCTTACCTAGTTTCTCACTTGAGCCATAGGTACATACATACATACATCACTGTCACATACCTTTTTCAGTTTGATCACTCCTTCCTGGGTGTTCTCATCTGTTGTGATGTCAAACAAGTTTCCTCCATCTCCTGGAACTATGTTGTACTCAATTTCTGCATTCTTCCCAAAATCAGGGTCTACAGCTCTGATCCTTCCAATAGCAGAACCAACATGAGAAGTCTCAGGTACTTTTAAATGGAAGATACCTGTGACAAAGTGGTAGACAGTCATTCTTGGGATTTCTTAGTAATTAACATACTATGTCTGATTAAAACCATGGAGCCTGTGCAAAATAAACAGACTTATATTATCCAATTAAAATGGTGAGATCAAAACAACAAAGGATTGGAAAAAGATATGCTGCACCCACTGGTTTCCCCTAGTTTCTAGATTTAATTCAGTGCAGCTGTAAGGGCCTTAGCATCTCTGTCTCTTGAGATATCTATCGATATTTCTAGCTTTAATTTTACCCTTATGATTGACTCTTTTGAATTAAATTATACTTGTAGACAGTACATGTTTATAAGCTTTTTTTCTCCTTTTATGTTTAACAGTTTTTAGTATCTGAATTTTTATTTTGCTTGAGAAAATATATCCGTGCATTTCACAGTAGCTGAAAGGAAAAATGCAGTGGAAAAAGGATTTCCACTCATTTCAATATTATTCTGTATTTTAATTACATGTATAACTAACTCCTTGTGGGGGGAAGATTTAAAGAGAATTGTTTCTCCGTTAGCCACCAGAGGGGGCTCTTACTAAAATTTCAGCACACACTTTTTATTTTCAGCTCATTTACTATTAGTGATAATGAAAGTCCAAAATAAGTCAGCCTTGGCTTTAATGGCACCAGAGGCAGCAGGCCTTAGTTTAAAACGCCATGCCCTGGTTTATTACACCGAGCTGTAGTGCCCGCCTGCCCTGTTCGGCTGCACCTCCTGCCAGGGTTGTTACTTGGCACAGCTGGCACTGAACAGCACCCGTGTATTTTCCAGCGGGCAGGGTGTGCTCGCCTGCCTTCATGCAGCAGCCTTTGCTGGCAAAACCGCCAGCCACTTCTGGAGCCCCAGACTTTGGTTTTTCATCCTGGCTTTCAACAAAGCCAGCATTTGCTTGCCCCATCATTTCGTTTTCCTGGGTCATCCTCCAACAGCTCAAGCAAAGCATCCCCTGCGATGCAGGAAAATACTGGCCTTCTCTGTTCCTCTACATGTGAACACATAGGAGCAAATTTACACCACTTTTTCAGTAGTATAACAGGACAGCACCTGTGACTAGTGGGAGGCACATTAGGGGGATGTCTCAGAGATTTCTCCAGGGTAGCGATTCAGTCACACTTTACAAAAAAAGACTCTGGGAAGGTGTATGTTATCTAACAGCAGGATAGATGACTTTTGCATCCAGCTGCTGAATTAAAGGGCAGACATACGACGCATGCTGTGTCAGCTTTTTCAGCTTTACAGTATTTCCAGGTGAGGAAAACAAATTACATTAGCACTGCCGGATTAGGAGCAAACCTACTTTGCTGAGAGCTAGTAGTTTGGGCTGTGGTACCTATATAATGGTCAGTTTAATTGCCTCTGAAAAATTGTGATTTGTCTGTTTCCTCCCTCTGTCCATCAGTAACCAAAGTATACCTGAAAGCAGAACTTGCTCTGTTTGTTTGAAAAAATTCCTGTAAGTACAGTCTGCTTGAGTCAGCATTCACATACAGACATTACCATGTGTAGCTCCGTAGTACATTGACTGAGCTACTAAAGTTTGTGCAGTTATCATTTCACTGTGTTTTTCCCAGGCAATGTAGAAAAGGGCTTTGCCTACACTCGAATATTATATTACACTTCCACAACATAATTCTACCCCTGATGCTTAGGTCTTTTACAGACACTTACACTCGATGACAGAAATCACTGCTGCAGCGTTGGCTCTTTACAGACACAAATTCGGTAAACGTAAAATGTAAGAGCACTTGCTAATGGATTTTTCCTTCTTTGCCTAGTTGATCTGTTCTCAGTGAACAGAAGAGCACTCAGATTCATAAAAACAAACATTTCTTTATAAAATATTGTTTCTGCCTGTCACACATGAGTGTTTGAGATCACTTAACGAATCACTGTCAAAGACATTAGCAAAAGTGTAAAGCATATGGGACTTAGATGTGAAGTCAAAGAAACACATTACTCATTTCAGATTGTTTGGGCTTTTATCAGTTATTTTCAATGACTTGGCAGTTCATCACTTCCAGAAATTCAACAGCAATAAAGACGGGGTCATTCAGACTAATCTGAAACTCCAGAATAATCTTCAACTTTGCCAGAGTCAGATCTCTGAAGATGTAGTATGTAATTAGACTGCCACTGTCCTCCTGTAACATTATCTTCACAGCATATGGAAGTTGTTAATGGTGCTGCTGTGACAACATACTTTCAGAATAAAACAAATTAAAACAAATACTGTATATTGTTGCCAGCTCAGGGAAAAACTTCAAGAGAATATAATGTATGGTATGAAAACCTCTTTTATTTCCCCTAAGAAAATAGTCTTTGTACAGAGGACATTTGAAATGATCAATACCTGCAGCACATGAAAGTAACAGAAGGACAGCTTTGTAGATTTTTATTTTTTTCCTTTTCTAGAAAACATTAATTCTTGCTGTGGACTTCCTGTGACAGCTTAGCAGTATTCAGTTTTTATTGTCCATTTTGCCTGTATACACTACTACCTCCATTTGCTATAGACATATATTAAAACAGGCCTGAGTAACAGCCTTTTACTCCCAAAGGTCCTGAAAACCTTGTTTCCTGAAGATTCTAGGAATGATGGAACAAGCAGCTCAGACAAACTCATGCAGCAGCTGGTTACGCTGCTCAAACATTTCTGTCAAATTTTGTAGATTATCTCATGGGGCTTGTCTGCCTACAAAAACCCTTTCTTCTACTTGCATAAATCTCTTTCAAATGTGTTTCCTAAGTTTACTGCTGGTTCTTATAAAGGATGAACGATATGGGATGTACCAAAGGAGCAAGCTCTTACTTCCCTCAGTCTGCACTGCAAAGCTGAACTCTGCAACTAGCTACCCTTTTGCTGATTTCAGTCATGTATGTTGCATGCAGGTGGGAATATTTTCACATCTATGAAAGCTAGGAGCCATGCATATTGCCTGGCCAAGATTTTTTGCTCTGTTGTAAATGTAATTTTACAAAATTATGATTAAATGGTATTTTTAAGACCGAAAGTCATAGGCCAGTTGACATGCTTAACTTATGCAACACTTTGCACATAAATTACGCTTAAAATTAAGCCAGGATCCAAAACTAGAGAAAGCCCAGTGATTACACAGTTTAGCATAATCATTCAAGCATTCAGTTATAAAACATGTAGTCTCCATGTTGTTCAAGGTGTGAAACTTCCGTGGAGTTTCAGGTTGAACAGCATCAAAGAGGATGATAAAAATAAATGAATGTTGATGCCATTGAAGCTTTTAGTCTGAAATGACTGATAGGGCTTATTACTCAGGCCCAAAAGTATTCAGGAAACGGAGGTAGGGGTGCGCTAACAACTCATACACACTGCCTCTGAGTTTCTAAAACAAAGATGTTTCCAAAGCACGTAGCGGGAAGAAATCAAAGCTGAGTAAGTGACAGGTAATCAGTCATATTGACTGAAATTCAGTGCACATTTACAGTTCTTTTGACATGATTAAATTAGTTTTAGTTTTTAAGGCTCAAAAGCTGTTCTGGGGTTTGATTTTTACTTACAAAGATTTTGTTTTGTTTTGTTTCTCCACACTTGCAGTTTATGAGTACACCATCATTAACCAAAAAGTTTTTAGACTCTGATGTGAACCAGAAATTAAAACCATCATTACATCTTATCAGCAAAACAACCATTAAGAAATAACGCAGGTTAGTATCTAAAGATTTAAGCTAACTGCATAATGGCCTTCAACCAAACAGCTGCAAATCCTGTTTGACCTTTGTCAAACCGTACATGTCACCATACATGTACTGTGTTCATGCAAGATTATCCTCTCCTCCTTTTTCTTTGTCTATATCTTTTTCAATTCTCTTTGGCATCTGCCAAAGTACTCATTGTACTTAATCATGATAGCATGAATCTTACAAGTGTCAACTTTGAAATTAAATAATTTCTTTCTCTTTGATCAAAATCTTTAATATTTTTTCAGAAAGGGGGGGGAAAAAAAAAAAAAAAGGATTATGTATATTGTAATACTCTAGTTAACTTAAATTACTAAGGCATTTCAGTTTTTATCGTGGCCAGGTTACAAGGGCACTGATTTCTGTCTGCTTCAGAAGAATCCAAAGGCAGTTCATGTTTGCTTGCTGGTATTTTAACAACAGTGTAATAACCAGAAGAAAGGATACTGTAAATACAAGCAGATACTCAGTATGCTAAACCTGCTACATCAGCTACAGCTAATCAAGCTAGTAATTAGTGGCATCTGATGTAAATGCTACTAAAACTGAGAAGATGTGATTCAGCACAGCAGCAAGATGCCTCTGTGCCTCTCCTAGCTGCAGCTTCATGCCTGACATGGGGCCAGGACCTTGAGTAACAAAGGGAAAGGATGGGCTTTGTCATTGTGTGCTCTGATGCAGGTCACACATGACCTGGCCTAGGCTGGTAAAATTTCAGTTATGGCACAGTTTCTTCTATCCTCAAGCCCACTGCTCTGTGTTAGAATTTATGGCCTCATTAGATAGAGCATAACTATTCTTAACAATTCCTGTTTCTCTGCTATTGATGTCAAAGCCCACACCTAGCAAGAGCTACATCTCTCTCCCCAGGCTGCAGAGATCCTGGATGTCCAAGGGTCTGCAGTTCATTCAGAGAAAATGAGCAGAACTCCTTTTCAAGTTTGCTCCTGCCCAAGTTTAGGGAGCTCCACATCACAGAGCTTCCCTGGAGTTGGGAGTTGCTGAGCCAGGACTCTATCAGCCCCTCAAGTAAGCTTGCAAACTGAGTTTTTGAGGCCATCCTCTTCCTTCCTAAAACAAAAAAGAGTTCATTATACCTGATACAATGTTTGTTCACTGAAAAATTTCAGTTTAACCATGTGTTATTTTTTCCACTGATAAACTGTTGTCAGAAAGCTTTCTAAAAATAAACCTCCATTGCATGTCAGACACTAATTTCACAGAGGATAATATCGCCCCTGTTGGAGCAATGGCTTAGGAAATGGGAAATGCAGTTCATTTTCTCAGCTGAAGATACTCAGACTCACACCTTCTGTCTC
Source organism: Todiramphus chloris collaris (assembly GCA_025345505.1). Classification (NCBI taxonomy): domain Eukaryota; kingdom Metazoa; phylum Chordata; class Aves; order Coraciiformes; family Alcedinidae; genus Todiramphus; species Todiramphus chloris. The sequence goes on along the minus strand of JANVCC010000069.1, from coordinate 907,261 downwards.
CAAAGAGTGCTGGGTGTAGCAAAGAAGAGAAAATATTCTGTTTAACAGCATAAAGTAGAAATAATTCTAGAAGAAGTTGTTTGGAGCCACCAACAGTCAGGTGAATGTGTCCTAATACCTAGGCAAGAATAATACTTAATCTTCTTTGAAGAATCTTCAATTTTCTTTTGTATGGTGCCACAGTTTTACTAGGAGAAGAATAAAATGCTCATTTATGGAACTTCCTCAAGTTTATAATTAAGATTTTCTCCTACATGATACAAAGTTGAATTCTGACAAGCTGAGGTGACCAAAGCAACTTTCTGAGTAACTGCTTTAATCATGTTATTATTATACAACACAGCTTGTCACAGCTTATGAGAAAAACCAGTTCTAGATGATCAGCTTCATTATATATCATGATCAACAAAGAACTCTTCTGCTGATGTCCAGTCTACTGATTAAGAAACTATTACCAAAAAATAAAAGTCAGTATAAAAACTCCAAAATATAATGAGAAAAATAATTTTTGGGGTATAGTCTAAAAGCTTGAATCAAATATTTTTATGTAAGTTATATAGTGGTTATAAAGAATGATCAGGGTGTAGGCATGCCTTGTGTCTAGAAAGAAAAGATGGTTTTCAGGAGAAAATGTCTTCCCTTTTTCAGAATCTCAGGCAGCATGTAATTGGCATTTATCAGGTAGATCTATTGGTAATATTCTGGTGATCACACCGTCACCATGAAATAAATCAATACACTTACTCCCTCTACAAAATTTAAATTGCACTATATATGTGAAACGTTAACATGATAAAAAGTATATTACCAAGGATGGGACACAGAGTTTGTAATGCTCTACTTAACATCTCTGCTTCTTAAAATATCTTGTGGGAGCTTTTTCATATTTTCTTTATTACTCTGGCACAAAATATAATAGCACAATTTTACTACAATTCATTCACTCTTAAGAATGTGGTCAAACCATTCACTTTAGGATGTAAGCCAGGTGCCCTAAATCATCTGTATTGGAAGAATCATTTTTCTCTCCATCGACTAAGGAAATTAGGTCTTTATCTTTAGTCCTCCAAATCACATCTAGTTGCATGCGTAAAATCACCTAAACAAAACGTGCTCAACATCTGTATTACTCAGAAGGGTGCCTGTGAAGCTTTGATTTTTCACATGCTCATTGGTACAATTGGGTACATGTAAATGCTCTTCCCTAGAATACATATTACTCTTCTTCACCATGTTGGCACAGTCTGAAGAAGAAAATCATTATTTCTGAGCTATCCTGTGAAATCAAGTACAAGTCCGTATTAGTTTACTGTTCTTTTACTTTCTGTTCTCAGTTTCCTTAAAATACTCGAGATTTAATGTGTGATATAGACCAAAAAATAATGAGATATTAGGATGGCAATTGGCCTCACATTTGTTGTCTCTTCTATTTTATGACAAGTATGATCAATTTATCAACAGTGATGTTTATGTCTTCCAATTTAAGTGTTTGGAGGCGAGATCTCTATATAGATACCACTCCTTTTGCAACAAAATCTGTGGGTATTGCGTGCTTAATTACAGATCCTTGTCTTGAGAGCACTGGCAACGACATTTATAAGATCAACAAGTTTGCTGTTGTACTCACTGAGAAAAAAATAATTGTCATGACTTTGAGGGGAAATTTGAGAGCTCCTCTAGAATATTTATGTTATTTTATTTTTATTTCCGTAGCTTTCTTTATGAGAAAACCAACCAGTTAAATCTGTATTTTGGACCCAGAGAAGACAGTTTCAAAACTTCTTTGTACGTGCAGGACCTGCTGCTGTCAGTAGAAACCTTGGGATTGCTGCAAGCACTTTTGTGGGCATCCCATTTAATTCTTTTAGAAGAGGTGGAGTCCTGAAAATCTGTGTACAACTGCAGTTGTTCCATATTTCTGAATATCATGAGCCTAAGCTATTGTGATTATAGTTAGACAATTGCCTATGGTCTGTTTCTCTTCGTGTTGCACTTGAGCCTCTACATTTTCAGAAAGCAAGCCCACAATGGTAAGAAGCAGAAAGGCTGCACTGCTTTCTTGGACAGAAGGCCTCGGGGAAAACGGCAGATGCTGCCAGAAATGAGAGAGATGCAGCAAGTGACACTAGTCCGTGAGTCACTGTGCTACCAATTCTCAAGTCATTGCAAGCCAACCCCATGTAGTTAAATCTGTAGCCCCAGCTACTCTACAGTATCAGCGAGTAGATGGAGACGGACGGTCCGTCAGAGACACTCAGAGCGAGATCAGCTGCTCGGTGCTCGGGGGCTTCCCGAGGTGCGCCCGTGTGCGGGCAGGGCCCGGGGCGCGGGGAGCCCCGCCAGGGGCCGGCAGCTCCGGCGGGAGAGGCCGACGGGGCGGGGGCGTCGCCAGGGCAGCGGCCGCCACCCCTCCGCCCGGAGCGGGAGCCCTGCGGCAGCGGCGCGCGGAGCCCACGGGCCGAGCGCGGGCGCGGCTGCGGCCCAGAGACCCCCTGGCCCTGGGGCGGCGGCTTGGGGAGGAGGAGGCGCGGGCCGGGCGCCGGGAGCTCCGCCGGGGCCGGAGGGGAGTTCGGCTGGGGGGAGCTGCGCCCCCCGCCCGGCCCCGGGGGCCAACTCAGCTACCTGTGTGCGGGGCAGCGGGGGAAGGACCTGCTCGGCCTGGGGGCAGAGCTGGCAGGGGAGCTGGGAAGGCTCAGGAGCAGCAGGGAGGGTGAGAGGGAGACACAGCGGTGGGGCCACTCTGGAATCGATGGCCAGGAAACTGAGGCTGTAGCTGCAGGTCCATGCAGGGGGTTGCCTGGGGTGAGTCGGCCAGCCCCACACGTTAGGGCTGCTTCTGTCAAGAGAAAAGGAGGGTCCTTGCCATAGGCGATTCCTGTCTCAGGGAAAGTTTAGAGCTTTAAAGAGTTTTTTTGTTTAATCCAATCCAGACAGTCCTCTAAGAATAGCCTTTGCTAGTTTTGCGTTCCCGAAACACTTAGAAAACAATGTAAGTGTAGGAGACATAAAATTTACTTAACATTTTGTGTTTTGAGAATCTATGGTAAGTGAATATTCCTCCCTTCAGTTTATTTCTCAATTTCTTTCAAAATACTACACTTTAGTTGGGTTTTGTGTCATTGTTCAGTCTGAATCAAATGTTCTGAATCACTCTTGCAGTGCTTTATGATCAAGATCATGCAATAGTGACAGCTACTGCAAGAAAACAAAAGGAAAAACAAACCCACACCAAAAACAAACCCAAAACCAACAACAACAAAAAATACCCCACCACCACAGAAACAAAAAGACCAGCTTCTAGGATGCTTTCACTAAGACTATATCTGCTTTTGGGGGCAAATCAGCTCTTACTGAAAGTGCTTTAACAATTCTCATGTGGAAAGGAGTAAGAAAAAAGAAAGTTGGCATAAATGTAAACAGAAATTTGTACAGATTACGCTACCTTCTTTATGCTGCACACAGAGTAATAAAAGCCTACTTAATTGCCATGTGCTGTGACCCAAGGTGTGCTGCATGGCCTGGATTGCAAAGCATAGGTGCAAAAAAGCTACATCTGTATAAAGAAACTTCATATACCAGCTGTACTCTGCAGCCCAGTATAGAATGGCCTATTTCCATGTTATTAAATTCTTTTACCTACACCAAAAATAGGTCAGCTTCATGGAAAGAGACAGCAGACAATAGTTCCTCATTTGTACTTATTTCCCCAAATGCTCTGAATTTGTCTTAGAAAGCTTTACTTGGTCAAAACTGTGCCCAGTGACTGTGCTAAGGCTGACAGTATGGGTGATTTAAATGTCCAGGAACTTTCCACAACATTCATGTACTCCTTTAAGTCTTCAAAGCATGATACAGTGGGCTGTTGGATATCTTCTTGTAGTCTATGTAAAAATGTAGATAATTGCACCAATTACATGGTGGTGTAGGAAAAAAAAAAAGTACAGAGGCTTTTTTATGACAACCTCTCAAATGTGTAGCTAACTCAGGTGGGTCCAACAGAAGCAGCAGGCAAGGATCACTGAGCTGTGTGACAGCGCAGTAGCCAAACCTAGCAAAACAGAGCTGTGAAGAGCTTATTTAGGGTGGTGAATACTCTTGATCTCATTATAGCAAAATGTGGAGACTCATGTTGAAGTGAACCAGCAAAGGATAAATTATTTGAACAATGTTATTATTGGGGAGAAAAAACCCCAAAACACATGGGGAGCAGGAGGAGAGGATGGCCACACTGTTGTTATAAGCAGAAAATGACACTAAGGATAAATGTATGTCTTTAGGAGAAGGGAGACACTAGTGCATGTTGAATGTAAGGGTAGACAGGGTGAGGAGGAAAGAGAAGGCCAAAGGAGAGGGAGATAGGTGGAGATAGTACAGAGGGGTGACTTGGAAGGAAGCTGGATTAAAGAAGCATTACCCTAAGTCTTCCTCTCCAGCAAGAGAACTGGGCAAATACTGGTCTGCTAGTATTTATTCACATAATTATTTATGTTTTGCTCATGTTAAAGCTGTAGTTAAGAGACTCACTGGCATTACAATCCAAAATAATAATGACTTCTGCTTGGCTGCTGGTTTCATGATTGGCTTAGAATTGCATGGGCCTGTTTCTGGAATCTTTGCATTCCTGTCTTTACGTCGCTTCTTGAAATGGTTCATTAAAATATATGTTAAACTCATAAATACAGTTCTAGTTTACCCAAAACTCACAGGTATATAGAAATCATAATTGCTTAAGATTTTCTGACACTAAAAGATTTCATCTTGGTTTACAAAGCCAAGCTGGTGGGTTTTTCCCCTTTATATAACATCCTTGTGGATGAGCTGAGGAAGCATGGGTTAGAAGAGCAGACAGTGAGATGGGTTGAGAACTGGCTGAACAACAGAGCTCAGAGGGTTGTGATCAGTGGTGCAGAGTCCAGCTGGTGACCTGTAAGTAGCGGTGTTCCCCAGGGCTCAGTTCTGGGTCCAGTCTTATTCAACATCTTCATCAATGACCTGGATGAAGGGATGGAGTGTGCCCTCAGTAAGCTTGCTGATGATACTAAATTGGGAGGAGTGGCCGACACACTGGATCTGCCACCCAGTGAGATCTGGACAGACTGGAGAGCTGGGCAAAGGCAAACCTAATGAAGTTCAGCAAGGATAAGTATAGAGTCCTGCACCTGGGGAGGAACAACACCATGTACTGGTACAGGGTAGGGGTAGACCCACTGGGAAACAGCCCCATGGAGAGGGACCTTGATGTCCTGGTGGACAATAAGTTATCCATGGGACAGCAATGTGCCCTTGTGGCCAGGAAGGCCAATGGTATCCTCGGGTGCATAAAGAAGAGTGTGGCCAGCAGGTCGAGGGAGGTTCTCCTTCCCCTCTACTCTGCACTGGTGAGACCACATCTGGAGTATTGTGTTCAGTTCTGGTCTCCCCAGGTCAAGAGGGACAGGGAAATATTAGAGAGAGTCCAGCGGAGGCTATGAAAATGATGAAAGGACTGAACATCTCCCTGATGAGGGAAGGCTGAGAGCCCTGGGGCTGTTTAGCCTGGAGAAGAGAAGCCTGAGAGGGGATCTTATGAATGTTTACAAATATCTGAAGGGTGGGTGTCAAGTAGAAGGGGCCAGTTTTTTTTCAGTGGTGCCCTGTGATAGGAGGAGGGGTAGTGGTAGCAAGGTGAAACACAGCAACTTCCACCTCAACATGAGGAAAAACTTCTTCACTGTGAGAATGACAGAGCGCTGGGACAGGCTGCCCAGACTTTTCCTGCAAGTTGGAAACGATATGATAAAATACGGGTTTATCCACACAGTTCTTTTGAATAAAAAATGTAAATACAAGGAGTGACCCCTTAAAAATACACATCTTAAAAATCAGCCCACCTTACTGCTGACTTCATAAGACACTTCAGAATGGTCTTTTATTTCCTAATAACAGAATAAAAACTGTATAATTTTAAAAATACAATTTAATTTCTTCTATATCAGTGTGTTATCCTCTTAAAAGTATACTTATTTCATATTAAATTAAAAATACATACTATTCCTTTGATTAAAATGATTTGCATGTGCTTTTCTTGCTCAGCATATAAGGGTTTACTTCTCTAAATTTCTTTCACAAGCTCTCTGTAATCAGTGAACAAAAGAAAGAGACAGGAAAACAATAACATTGCAAAATATGAATCAACCACTCTGCTTAATTGGTTTGATTCCATAAAGTATTATTCATACCAACTAATTATACAGTTTTTGTCATTTAAATGTTGAAGTAAATATAACACATCCATCCTTTCTTGAAGCTTTTTTTAAGAGTTGGAAACAAGCCACAGATGTACTTGCAGCTAGCTCAGAGTGGTCTAACACTTGATGTGTTAATGGTTGTTAGCCCATTAGCTTCTAGGAAGGATGTGCTGAACTGTCTTTTTACTTAATCAGCTATCCCTGTATGTGAGTATCGAAGGAGAAAGGTCATCAGTTCCCTTCTGGACTACAGAGAAGTAACTACATGCATGCCTACAGACAAATAACTTTTGTCCACTCTTCTCTGTTCAAAAGCAATGTTGTGTTATATCAGATTTTCACTTAATTACTTGAACATCATTGTTATGATAGGAAAAGTACTTTCCCTTTCAGTCACTGCCTTATTTTTTCTGGTTGTGGCAAGAACCAGACTTTGGTATGAAACATTTATTTTCATATTTACAAAAAAGTTCTATCTTTAACAATGAAACATGCACAGTAATGCAGAAAGTTAGTGTACTAATTAAGAGTCAGGCAAGATGTATATAAAACACTTTTGGGAATAATTTTCTACTAATAAAATAATTCAGATTCATTTTTCCTTCTAGTTATAGAGAAAATACCAGTTTTCTGAAGTGTCTCAGTTTCCTGAAATGTGGGCCAATAGATACCTGCAGGTCAAACAACTCTGACAGAAATATAATGTTTCGAGATTTCCCCTTTGTTACACTTCTCATTACTGTGAGACGTGCAAGGTGGGAGTTCCCCACTGAATATGTTCAAAAGCACAGGTCCTAAATAAAAAATTTCATGTTCAGCAGGATAGTCCGTGGTTTTTTAACACTGGATGCTGATATCCCATCTGAACCTGCCTGTCTCCTTAAAGGACCCTCGATGAGCTGAAGGTGTTCCGTGATGCATTTTTTTTTTTTTTGTAAGCTTGTAATGTTTTATTTATCAATGTAGCTTCTTCCAAGTATTAATAATATATATGTTCTCTCACTTCTGCTGTGAAATCCTTTTTTTTTTCTTCAGTTTAACTAAGTTCAGAAAAAATATTTAAACTTTATTCTGTGATAATTCATTTATTCTTATTCGATAAGGTAATCTATTGCATGGCATCTTTGGTATAAGCCCTTTGGGAAACTGTGGTCTTGATTATGTGCCACAAACCCATTTACCCTGCAGCAGTTAATGCTAAAGGACTTCTCAGGCTTCACTTGGACTTCTTGGCTTTGTTGACCAATGATGAGTAATGTGATACTGAAGGTCTCATCTCCCAGCAGCAGTGAGGGCTCTTTAGGTCTTTCCAGGACTGAACTTGGCACTTACCTACACCTGATTTTCAAGATTTATTCTTTACATAAACTAAAAATCTGCACAAGTATCCATTTAGCTACGGTAGTCAAGCAAGTTAGAAATGCCATTTCCTGGCAGGTAGTTAGCCTGAATCATTGCAACGTTTCCAAAGAGCAAAACTGGAAAATACAATTACTATATTAGAAATAAAATTAATACTCGACTTTTGTTTTTCTATCAGCTGTTTTTGTTTAGCTGTAATTAGCCTTGCATCTGTGAATTTCAGGCACACTATACATCATCTCACATACCACTTAACCAAGTGGGACTGGCTAAGTAAATCTCCATTGATAAAGAGGTTTGCTTTTACTATTTTGATTGAGCAGAAGTCCTTAGTTTACAAGAATATAATTATGTTGCTTATAACACACAAAAAAGAGAATATTTCAGGCAACTGTCTGCTCCGACCAAGTTTGTTTCAATATACTGGACACCCATGCTGACATTTTAGCTTGCAAGCCATGCAAATTGTTTATTATTTTCAGTATCAATGCAAACCTCCAATATTATTGTCTTCTGTTTTTTTTTTAGAGTCCCTGCTATAATTTGGCTTCTGTGACATTTGATATAATAGAAAGAAAAGGTTTTCAATCCTATTAGCATGAAAAGCACAGGACAAGCTTGGTCTCTTGTAATTTTTTTTTTTTTGCTACATCATAGCAACAATTGGGCAAAGATGTCATAACTACAGTGCATTTAATGCATTAAATGAGACCTAAATGCTATCTTCTTCAAAGAGGATGGTGTATTCCATGATTTCTCTGTCATGAAAACTGTTTGACATTATGTGAGACGTGTATTTGTGCAACACTGTAGTAGATGAAGGCATACAGTAAAATGGAAAATCGCTAAGGCCCTTAAAGGCAAAAAAAGTAAAATATACAACAGAAAAAAATCAGACAAAGGAAAGAGGCCACTGGGCCCAAGGAACTTGCCAATGCACTGAGTTTTTAAATTTCCAGGCAGTTACAGTATTTCCTGTTGCACCTGAGGTACCCTTCCAGCAGCAGGGGTTCCAGGGGAAAGGAAGGAGCAGACTGCAGGGGTGGGCAGTTTAACAAGCACTGAGGTTGAGGACAGTGAGGACAGTTGGTTCAAAGAGACCCTCTGGGATGATTTGCTTGTTGACCAAATTTAGACCATCTCACAGCTGATTTGACAGGATGTCAGGAAGCAAAATAAGGCGCCACTGGCTGTAGTCCTTTTGAGCTCCAACAAAATAGCGTAAGACTAGAAAGAGCTCTTAGGGATGAAATTTAGGTTGGCAAGCAAAAGCTGAAGTTAAGGACATTAATAGGAGCATAGTCTGAAATTGTGTCACTCTGTACAGTCAGGGAGAGAAAGATGGAAGAGAAAAGCTTTAAATGCCTGGTTGAGAAAAAGGTATTCACATTACTGAAAAGCACTTGCTAAGGAATGGGTGCCATTAGAGAGAATACAAAATTCATTCTGGCCATAAGGAAAACAGGCCTCAGGAAGTTTAAAGACCATTTTATGACCATTGTGACTCCAGCTGAAAAGTTCAGGAAATTTGCAGGTGCTGGAAAGCATACAATTTTTTAAAAAGCAAAAGTACACAGTTCAGATAAAGGGTGCTGTCACCAGAATTCTGCATTCTTCACTGACAAGTGCTACAAAAGGTGATGGTAGTCCGATAGGAAATGCAGAAATGGTAGATCACAGAATCAAACTAGCATCCAGTAAGGAGAAGAAAGAAAGCCACAATATAAAGCCAAGGGCTAAAATGGGAACTAGTATGGGTAGCTTTAATGTCTAATGCTAAACAACTATATCAGCATAACAGGCATGTTTGAAATCCGTGGGAAAGAAGAAAATCAGTCAGGTGGTGCAGTACTAAGGAGTAAAACACCCAAGTCAAAGTAGACCTTAGTGGAGGTCTAGTGATGTCTGTAAAAGGAAGATCTAAGTCAAATAAAGCATAAAGAAGAGAACAATATTAACATTAGCTAGTCAGGAAAAGTTTAGTTGTTCTAAATTTTACAGCAAACGTAATGAGTTTAAATACAATATCTGTGCAGGAGCAATAAGAGTCAAAATTACATGCTGGTTGTACTTAGTTAAATTAAAAAAGAAAATAGTGGAAATAAATAATACTGAGGAATACTGCTATAAAAAATCTGAATGGGGTAGCTGAGACAGTTGAATCACTGTGGGTGCTATGGATGCTCTCTAGGGACACCATTTTGAAGACCCACAGCAAATGCAGAGAACCTATTAAAAACCAAGTCTGTAAGGGTAAACAACACAGGTAACAAAAGCAAGAAAGCATCTTTCAAAAAAATAAAATTGTGTCTCAGGGAGGACAATAGCAAGAACTATAAAATCTGCTTTATCTGTAAAACCACAATAAAGAAAACAAAAAGTTCAAATAAATCTCTGGCCAACAAACTATCCCGGCTTGGGCTAAGATAAGGCTGATTTTCATCAGAAGTTGGGAGGGGATCACAGCCCAAACCAGCCAATGGGATACTCAATACCATACTGACGTCATGCCTGCAACATAAGAGTGGGGGCGGGCTGGGTAAAGCGTGGGCTTTTGGCAGAGCAGTTGGGATCACCTCAGGGGCAGTGTGGTTTGACAGGTTTGTTCTATATCACTTACTCTGTGTATTGTTCTCATTACTATTACTGTTGTTGTTACTTCTCTGTTTGCATTGCTGTAGTAAATTGTCTTTTATCTCAACCTATGGGATTTTGTATTTTCCTCCCTATTCTCCTTCCCATTCAGGGGGTGGGGGCGTAGCGAGTGAGCAGCCACACGGTGCTCAGCTCCTGGCTGGCTCTAAAATGTATTTATCTTTTAAAGACAATCATGGAGGCAAAAGCCTGAGAGGAACTATGTAAAGCAAACCTAAAATTGAGAGATAGAATAAGTGCTCAGAGAAGATAATATCACAAATGTAAAACTTAATACATTTTTGATTTGTGTGTAGCACAGAATAGCTGGGAACTTTCTCTGTGTTTGGATCCTTCTTTATTGGGGAGTCTTGAGAAGGTTAAACTAGCTATAGAAGCAGTTGTGGAACAAACAGATAAAACAGTAACAAATCTTTGGGATTAGCTGTTACATGCCCAAGAGCATGAAGGATGAAGTGAACTATTATGATGTGTAGTATTTTGCTTCAAACCACTGCAGCACAAGAAGGACTGGAGGTCCTAATATAACAGTGATTTTTTTTCCCCAAAGATTTTCAGGGAGTTCAGGAGAGCTACCGATAGATATGACTGACATGCACAGGGTAAACCAGTAAGAGCAAGATAAATGCAGTCATTGAGAATATCCCATACCAAAAAACCTCAATACAGCTTTTCTAAATAAATGTTGTATTTCACAATGCCTTCTGAATTCTTTAAAGAGGTCAACATGCAGGTACATACGTAGGGATGGACTCAAAACAACTGAGGGAAAAGTGTTGTGCAATATATGATTAATCTGTGCACCTCACTAACACAGCATGTTGTGGACTCTGAAATTTTCCGTAAGGTTCAAAGCAACGGGGCAACTTGCTGTAAGAAAAGTCCATTGAGGGTTGTTAAATACAGACAGCATTTGAGCTAAAAATTGTTAGAAACTGAGGAAATGTTCTGGAGTACTGTTTGGCCTGTTGTTATGTATACCCTGTAGGTGTCAGTGCAAGAGACAGAAGGTGGGGCCGGATGGATCTTTGTCTTAACACAGTCATTCTTACATGCCTACAGAAATGCAATGTAATTTCACACTGAGGAACAAAGAAGAATTTTTATATGGGAGAAAACCATGAAGTTTTAGGTATTGTTTAGCACCTAAGGAGCATCAGTAACACAGAAAGTGTGACTACAATTCATGTGCAAGAAAAGAGATAAAAAGTAAAAAGCTGCGTTGATCTTACTGCAAATTCTGCAAATAGTCTAATATGAATTTGACTTACTAACAACTTTTATCAGCTAATAGGTTTGGCGTAGTTATCAAGGTTTATGCTTAATGAGTTTCTGCATTTCAAAGTTATGGAGTATACAAAACTTCAGTAAATTTAAGGAAAGCAGTTATTGCCAATCCTTCTAATCATACACTGCCTATGAAACCCTTTAAATTCACTTACTTCTGAAAAGCTTCACTTAAACTAATTGATATGAGATGCTACAAATCTTCAGTGCATGATCACTATTTTGAGGCTGTAAGCGTTTTCAAGGACAGATATGATCTTCTGGGCCAAGACGTGTAAAAAAAATCTGTTCCTGATTACCATAACAACACTACTTAGCGTGAGCCTGTTCTGTCTTTGGTACCTGGAAGTTTCAGGTTATAACCTTTTCTCATTTGAAGGAGATGATCCATCTCCCTCAACAAAAGAATTTCCCAAATAGTTTTAAGTGTACATGAAATGAACTCTCAGGCTCAGGCTGGTCCTGTGGAATGATAATGTATTTCCCCTTAAACATTGAAAACTCATACTTTTAAATTAATCTTCATATTATTAAAAAAGAAAACCAAAAAACCAACCAGGATATTCTAATCTTTTTCATCATATACTGTTCTTCTTCCTGGATCTCAATTCCTTATCTAAAGGATTTTTCACAGTAATACTTTCAGTCATGTGCATTTGAATGAAAATTAGTGCATTTGGAATACAACATACTCTTAGGAAATCTGGGTGGGTTGTCATTGACATCCGTGAGAGTAATGTTTACAGTGGTAGTACCAGCTAGTCCTCCCAGCTGTCCTCCCATGTCCTTAGCTTGGATCAGAACTTGATATTGTTCTTTCACTTCTCTGTCCATATTTGGCAAAGCTGTTCTTATTACACCTACAGGAAGAAATGGGAAAGAGAAAGAACAAGTAAACAAAAGGCCGTGCTTGTCTACTATTACATTTTAATACTGGATCTCTTGAACCAAAACTGGACTCTTCTTAAAGGGTTGATAAAAGAGGAGTTCACACAGAAATGTGCAAATCACTCAGGCATTTCAAAAGTGTTCATCAGCTATCCCATCATTCAAAATGATTTCTGTGTCTTTTCAATCAGGACATGAATGGCTGAAAAAGAATCGTGCATTTTCACTAGGGATATTAATGGCATGAGCATAGGTTTGACACACTGGGACCAAAGAACACTGCATTGTTCAGAGTAGAGCAATGTAGGAAGAGGTGGCAATGCATTTCAGAACCTGCATCTTCACTTGTTTTGAACCAATCGCTTGCTGTCACCGCTAAGGTACTGCCAAGTATCCAAGACAATATTCCTTCTGTACAAAAGGAGCTCCTTATTAGAAGACTCTCCTTTGCCTGAGAAAGTTTTCTTGATATAACACATAGATGCAGTGGAAACATTAATTTCCTTAAAGAAACATTAATTAAAATACCATAGAAAGGCATTACCCAAATGACTCTTAATCTTTGGTGATTTTGGATAGCTGATGTCTAAATAGGTATAATCTCCTGTCTGATATGTTAAGAATGCATATGATAAAAAGAAGACTTAGAGAGAGAGAGAGGTACTACTGATCATAGGGTTAGCTGATGAGGTTGTAAAAAGCTGTAAGGGCACTCAAACCTTTCCCTTGAAACAAAATGTATTGGAGAAATTCCATTTATTTGTCAAAATTTGACAAGTGAACATTACATTACAAAATGCTGTATATTCAGCAGTGCTTTTCAGAAAATGGCTACATGCAGCTTGGTGCAGATAGCACATACAACTGAAAATTAAACCAACTGGAATCATGCTTCTCTAAGTTATTATTTGCTTAGAAAATATTATTTTCTAATATGGAACCATTTGGATTTAAAAGCAGTCTTTTTCTCCTGGTATTATAATGGGTCTGGAATGACAAGAAACAAACTTTAAGGATCATTCTTATCTTTATAGCAACTAACCACTGTTGTGTTAACAAATAAGAATAGGAACCATTAGCTTATAGTACTTGTTCGGAGTCTAGAAATAACTTTGACCTTAATCTTCTGTTTCTGGAACCCATTAAGAATTCCCATTGAATTGAACAGTATGACAGTCTCTCTTCTCTTGTAACACTGAAAATGTTAATGATAACATTAATAATAACTACTATTTTCTGCCTCAGTGTGGCATATACTGTACTGCATAGATCTGGAGTATGACTAGCAAATACCATATGTAAATGTTAAGAACATCATCAACACTATCCTTTTGAGTTTTTGAAAACAGTCAGTGTTGTTCCATGTTTTCTGTGTTCCAGACAGAAATCTTGAATTCTGAAACTGTAAAAATTTGTTCATATTCATGTGATATTCATGAAAAATCTTTTTGTAAATAGAATGAACATAGCTAGGATTGCTTTTTAATCTCTTCATCTGTATTTTTGCATTGTGGAAACTGTATTTTCTACAATATTTTAAAACATCCTTGGTATGCTCATTCTAAGGAGAGAAGAGCTGTGAAAACTAGACTTACCTTGTTATACTATCAAACCAAAGTAAGTAAGGAGGAAAAAATGAAAATGGGCATATAGCAGATTGTGAGCACGAGATGTGGTTCACTTGACTGTTGCACCTCCTCCTCTGAGTGTCTTTCTAAGTTATGAATACTCCAGATGGTCTTCAGAAAATGAAGACTTGGCTATCATGCTGGTAGTAGAGCTCCCTATCAACCACTGTTTATTCCATCTGGAAGTATAAGGGCATTCTATATATTTTTCTGTAAAAAACCTTTTCCTCCAGCAAAAAAACCAAAATCAATGAGAATAATTTTCATGTCTAGCACTTCATAGGCAATTTCCCCTTTTCTACCTATTCTATTTCAAAAGCATAGGAAAAAAAACTCTGAAAAATACTGTTTCTACCAAGATCATCAGTTCATATGGACAGGACAAGCAAAACAGAAAAAAACAAAATGGAGGTAAAAATCCATGGAAAGAAAGGACTACAAAGTTTGTTATTCTTGCTTCAGCTTCACAAAGAATACCCAAACTTTAAATCAAAGGCTTATTGTAATGGTGTTCTGAGTATTTTTAAATCCTTCTATCTTAAGATTTTACAATAAAGTTTGTTCAGAACCAGAACTGAATAACTTTGATTTTTTTTTTTTTTTCCTCTTTGCAAATGTCATCAATATCAAATGTGCAGAAAAGTATGGTCTTGATGAGGCTGCTGAAAATTGGAAATAATACATATGAGACCTGGGCCAGAAGATATACTCTGCGAAGTTATTGAGCCATAATTCAACAGGAGATGATCCACCATGTGGAAGAGAAAATCCAGGTTCAATGAAAAACCTTCTGAATAAATATTAACATCAATATTCCTGTTGAGACTAATTTGGATTTCAAGAATACAACTGAGGTCAGAATATGAACTAGAATACTGAGACTAAGAAAAAATTGGAGATATCGAGCCATAAATAGGATTACTGACCTCATAAACACATCAGAAAATTGGGTGGAGATAAATTTGTCAAAAGGACATTTTAGTAACAGAACAGAATGTATAGAGGAAAGATAAGGGAGGTTATCTGTCTTAAGAGAAGTGCTCTATGTTAAAGAAAACTCACATTAAAATCAGAAGAGCAATTTCTTAGCATCAAAAAGTAACCCCCACATATAAAATGTTCCAGTTCAACAGCTGCTCTCCAGCAGGTACTGTAATGCATTTAACCTTCCTGCAAGAGCAATAAAAGATGACTCTCTTGCTTCTACATAGTTTACTTACCTCCAACAAAGAGCTACAGAAAATTAGGAGGTCAGGAAAGACGAGGAGTAAAGGGGCAGCTGTGACATTCAGAGTCATAAAGGTTAAAAACCATTTAAGTGTACTAGATTCATATCAGAGTAGATGTTTATCGCCCATCAGGAACAATTTGAGAAAGGAGTATGTGTAAAGTAATGTGCATGCCAAAAGCAATCCTTATTTCACATATAAAGTTATGGTCAGTGGTTTCACCATTATTGTTTTGAGATGAAATCTGTAATAGAAATTTCTACAAACATAGCTGCCTTTGTGTAGTAGAAGATAATAAGTGAACAGAATGTTCAGAACTGTCTGGAAAGGAATAAAGAACAAAAGTGTTATGATCAAACCATTTTATAAATACGTATGAGCTGCCTTCTTGAATACTGTGTGCACTTTCTCATCCAGAGAAGAAGGAGAAGGATGATCAGTGTTGTAGAATGGCTTCTGCTTAAAGAAGTCTTCAATCTAGAAAAGAGGGAACTGGGGAAAAATATGGGTCTATAAGGTCATGGGGAACTAATAAATAGGAATTAACTGTTCACTGTCTTGTGCAGTCTGTGTGGTATGAAATGTTAAGAGGTGTTGTTTTTCAAAGAAGCAAGTGCTGGTTCTTCACCCGAAAAAACTTTTGCTGTGGAATTTCTAGTCACTGGTTGTGCAGATACTCTGGTCCTAGATAAGTCAACTCTACTAGGAAGTGCACAAGTTATAGAGGAGAAATCCTTTCAGAATTTTAGTAACATGGACATTGCTAATGACCCAGGAAATTTGTAAGAACAAGCTGTTGAACACTAGAAGATTATTCAGGGGATGCATCACTAAACAATTCTTTTAACCTTCATAGGGTTGAGCATGTCATCACTTCTGGAAATATGATACAGTGCAGCATGGACCTTTGGTCTGACCTAGTACAGATGTTCTTAAGTTTCTTAAATAACTGCAAGGGAATGTCTCAAAATTGTCACTAGAATGCAGGAGACAGTAAAAAAAAGCCAACAACAGCAGCCCAAAAAATCCTTATCCATCTGCCAGCAGTTCTGAGTTTGGCTGTCATTTTATACCCAAATGGCTTTCTCCACCTTTCCTGTCAAAAACACTCTAGGCAGGTATCTGGCAGTAAAACTTTGTAGTGACAAGCTACTGTACCATATCAGTTGTAAAATAAAGAATTGGAAACATCAGAAGATCTGTAGTGCAGCCCAAGACTTCTGGATTTTAGCGCAAATCATCCAGCAGCATCCCGTGCATTATTATTCACATACTGTTCATCTCTACAGTCATTGTTAGACCCACAGTAACTCACATTGTGACCTTTCCAACGCAGGACAGGTTACAGCACATTATTGTCGCTCATAGAAGCGTGAGTCTATATGCTTTTTTCTGTTATGCTGGGCTAGCTGTCTCATGACTCGTCCTTTACAGCTGCATCCATTCTTTTACCCCCAAGGTCCACGTGAGTAACTCATTAAAGATATTAGTAGGCAAATATGTGTTAGTATGATTTTCCAGGGCTAGTAGGGTGCAGACCATCACCTATGGTCCATTCACTACTCACTACTGAGTAATAGATGAGAGAATATAATACTGCAATTTAAACTACCATGGAAAAAAAATTCTTCAAGTACTACCAACTGTTTTTTTTTTTTTTTTTTTTTTTTTTTTTTTTTTTTTTTTCGTTTTT